>JARVGQ010000002.1:29593269-29605687 GCA_031762355.1 Hypsolebias martinsi | reverse complement strand
GCACCTCCACATCATTGCATTCAGTTTTTATTCACAATTTGTTTAGTGTCCCAACTTTTTTGGAATCCGGTTTGTAGGAATAACAAGGTTGTTTTTAATGTTTTGTCACAGGAAGCAGTAGAAGAGCTGCAGTCCTTACTGAAGCAGTGCGTCTACTGTCCCGATAGTCGCGGGCGATGGTGGGACAGGCTGGCACTGAATCTTCACCAGCACCTCAAGAAACCTCAGGAAGTGAGCACAAGTATCCGTGTGTCAATAAATTCATTAATAACTTTAGTCATGATTTCAAATGGGGTCTGTTTTCTTGAGTTGATAGTATCCACAGCACCACCTCACTGGTTAAATGTGAGGAGTACTTGCCTCCTGGTCCAGTTCAGCATTTCTGCAGAGGAGAGCACCTCCAGTTCACTAGCAAAGCTGTTTTTATTTTAAAGGGAAGGCAGCAGATGTTACTGTGAGCAATGAACACTGCAGCACACATGGTTTCCTCGTTACTTTGGATTCACATGGAGCAGTTATTCTGCATCATCAAGTTATGAGAAAATGTAGGACATTCAAAAAGGTTTTCTTTTATTTATATTTACTTCAAGTAGGGATGCACAATATTATTGGCACGGTATCGGCCGATATTAGCAATAAAGTTAAATATCAGACATCAGCCATTTCATCAAAATAACTCACCGATATAAAAGGCTTCTGTTTTAAGTTGTTTATTCATTTAAGAAACTTGTCAAGTATACCTATTAATGTACTACTAATACGCTTTTCACTTGTCGCTTGTGAACAGGTTGAGTTTAAATTTGTGAAAATTTACAAATTGGCACTGAGTGTTATTGTTTTAGAAAGTAAATGTCATAAATAAATTTCACATTAAACATAATCCAAGTTGAAGTGTTACATCATTTTCAGCTCCTTTGTGACATCTGCATTTGGTAGCAGGCCAAACTGACAAAGACCCTGCAGAATAATGTGGTATTTTATTCTACCCATGCAGAATAATGTATTTTAATTCTACAGCAGAGAAAACTATGTGCTCTCTGTAAGTAGGTCTAGGGAAAAAACATCTGTATTGGTATCGGTTATCGGCCAAATAAGTTTTAACATATTGGCATATAGGATATCAGCCAGAAATCCAATATTGTGCATCCCTAACTTCAAGGTTTTCACTGCAAAACAAACATACAAACAAAAGACCGTTCTGGTGCTGATTGAACAACCTACACTGGTTAAACTGTACGTTCCATCCACCAGTTTTTAAGATAATTTGATTATTTCCGTAGCATTTTCTCACTTTCTCCCTTCTTTATTATTTGTTGGACCGTGTTCTTTGTTGTATCATACTCTTAGGCTATCTGTGCGATCAGAGATGGATTGTCGGACCCCCTGGTGCGCACAGGACACAAACTGTCCCTCCATCAGAGAGCTCTGAGGATGAAAGAGGCTGCCAGCTGCAAGAAGTACCGCCTCCACCTCAGAGATCTGCCCGCTCTTCAAGTCCAAGATGTCAAACACGTCAGTTTCTCACAATAACTTGAAGAGAAATGTGTGCAATCTTTAAGACTGAATCAGTTTTGTTTGTGTTTGCAGGTGACCATTCGAGGCCAGCTGTTTCCTCACGAGGGCGGCACGGGAAAATCTAGATTTCTCTTCCCATCCAGGGAGGAGGGGGGTGAGGGTGCTCCTGCTACTGTAATCTGCTCTGTGGAGGAGCTTTGTTTGGCACATTACAGAAAACAAGGGTTTGACCAAGGTAAGCAGCGTTTGTTCACCTCGTGCAGCCTGTGGAGACCCACTTACTGTTAAAGCAACATGTCTGTTGGGCAGGGATCCACGGAGAAGGATCGACGTTCTCAACCCTGTTCGCTCTTCTGATGTGGGACATCATTTTTATGGACGGTATTCCAGATGTCTTCCGAAACCCATACCAGGTGAATTAGGCCTGTCGCGATAAACAATAAAGTAATCGCATGATAAATGAAAATGATCATCCTTATTTTCATTTTCGGCTTGTATCGTTTCTTCATGTCTCACTTTCTACTGAAGACACTGGATGACAAAAAGTTCAACTCCTGTGCTCTTCACTGACCCCTCACTTTCTCTTTAAAATCCATTTTAACCGTCCATAATCGTGTTTTTGGATCGTTAAAAGCAGCTAAGCTACGAGCTAAGCTAACAGGTCGACTTCAGGAAAAAGCCTCAGTCTTGTCGAAGCTCTAAAATTCACAGTTGTTGTGCCTTCGTCTAAAAGTTGTTTTTTCTCTGCATAAAGAAGCTGAGAACTTATTTACTGATTTTTTTTAATTAAAAGCTTTGTGTGAAAAATGCTATGCTAAAGAGCTGAAGCCACACTGAGTGTCTGCCATTTTGTGAATCGAAAAACAGGAAGGAGAGACAGCCCATGTCACGTCAAGTGGTCTCCCTCCCATTTTTCTTAAAGAGACACACTGCTGCTCCCTCACTAGCCATCCTTTGGTTCAAACAGTCTTATAATGCCATCCAGTGGTCAAAAAAGGTACTACATGCAAAACAAATTGTTTCTTCTTAAATTTGACAATAATTACTAATTATTGTCAAATTTCAAACAATATTCTTGTTTATCGCAGTAATTTTCTGAGACAATCAATTGCCCAGTAAAATGAGTCATCGTGACAGACAGGCCTAGCTGTAATCGGTTCTGTTCAGTATTCACAGACCTATAAAAGCTGAAGTCTGGGTGTTTCTTTACAGAGCTGCCCTCTGGATCTTTACACCGACTGTTTCTATGAGAACAGGAAGGACGCGCTAGCATCTCGTGTCCAGTTACTTTGTGAAGCCTCTGCAGAGATGCTGTGCAGCATGTTGGAAGACGTCTGGAGCTCCCAGGAGGGTAAAGTGTGCTCACTGGTCAGCTGGGAGCGTTTCTCATCCCTCCAACAGGCGCAGGTACACACTCCTGCCGATGGATCTTCACTGTTAGCAGCTACTGTATAGGGAAATAGGATGTCACATTCATCCCAATAAATATATTTGTGTTACTGCAGGCACCAGTGTGGCTCTAACTCCATTTATACTCTGTGTGCAGTCTCTTGTTGCATGCCTTGGAGGAGCCTTCATAGGTGGAATAGTAGACCGAATGGCGAAAGACTTCAGACACTGCCGTGCAGGACTGCCTGATCTTGTGGTGTGGAACTCCTCAAACTGCAGCTACAAGGTGAGGTCACGTGAACTGGCTGCTTTAAACAAGGTATTTTCTTTTTTCTGTGAGTTCAAAGCTCTTCATGATCTTAATAACCGTGAATGTCACGTCCTTGCAGCTGGTGGAGGTGAAGGGGCCCAGTGATCGGTTGTCCCACAAGCAGCAGATCTGGCTGGACGAGCTGCAGAAGCTGGGGGCTGATGTGGAGGTGTGCCACGTGGCGGCTACCGGCGCCAGAGGGGATTGTTTGGAGTAAAACCAGGGTCTAGTGAAATGGATTTGGTGCTAACCATCAGGGAATAGACTCCTGGGATTTAAGAAAATGTGTGTGTTTATAATTAATAATCCAGATCAGTGACTTTGATACTCATCACAGCCAAAGAAGCTTCTTACTAACAAAAGGCTTAGCTTGCAGATAATGTGTGACACTAAATGGATCCAGCTACCTACCGCACAATCCGTTTTGAAACTCGATATCATCCGGCTCAGTCATTTATTTGGAAGCCTAAAAACAGCATCCGTTCTGTGAGGTGTCTTATTCAGCTAATTAATGGTGTTTACGCCTCACAGCTGTCAAACATCTGGCACAAAGAAAGAAATGAAGGGGCTGAACTATTTGTTGCTCGTTAAGAGGTGGAGAGAACATGCAATGCTTTTTTTCCTCATCCGTGTCTGTTAGTAAAACATCTCATTAACCACTAGATAAATCAAAAGTCCCCACAGCTAACACAGAGGGCTATAACTCAGTCAAATAAACAGATGTTAGACTAAAACCTGGTGTGGTAGCTGATAGTCATCCCCAGCACATTCTGAGCGTGACATTTCACAAAATGGCTACAACTCTGTTCTTTCTTGACACAAGATGATGGTAAATTAAAACTGGCATGAAAGGCAGCAGGTAACATCCATCCCTTCAAGAAATGCTTTCTTTCATTTCATTATCTATCAACCTGTAAGATACTTTTATCATTTTCTGAGAAATGAGTAAGTTGAGGAAATGTTGCCTCTGTACAATCCCCTCGTGTGCTCATTCTAATGTGTGTGTTGGGGAGGAGTAGAGCCTAGAAGGAGTTTAACAAAATATTTTACATACACAGAATACAAAGACAAGCAACAAATGATCACATTTTTAAGAAGCTGGAACTGAATTTTTTTGCACAGTTTTTTTTAAGTGGATTGCAAATTCATGTCAGTAAAATGTTTATTACTAGATACTGTTTATACTAAATCAAAGCTGAACTGACTTGAATGTGAAATATTAAAATGTGATTTATGATCCATCTTATTCATTGGCTTTATTGTAGGCTGTTTCTAAGATGAATTCTGTGCAGGTCCCCGGTTCAAAATCTCGGTCCGGGGGCCTTTCTGGGTGGAGTTTGCATGTTCTCTCCGTGCATGCGTGGGTTTCCTCCGGGTGCTCCGGTTTCCTCCCACAGTCCAAAAACATGCATGTTAGGCTGATTGGTAACTCTAAATTGACCCTAGGTGTGAGTGTAACAGGTCCCTCTTGTAAATGAGTCCCCGTGGCTCAACGAGGCTAGCCTGTATAAATAAAGGTTGAATTGAATTGAAAAAGATTTATTAACATCTTCCACGTAAACATTTTCCCAATTTTGATTAACTAAATCATCTGTTAATTTGTCTAATGCTGTAGTAATGACTTCACCAATGAACGAATGAAATGTCAGACTGCAATGTGAGAACTTATTGTGCATGAAATGAACAGTGCTGTGAAGGAGTTCATGAGGAAGCTGCAGCTGCTCTCAATTCAAATGAAGGAAAACATTCTCACCAAACTTGTCAACACTGAATGAAGCCCCCCTCCACCATCAGCTGATCACCTCTGCAGGCACTGATCCATGCTAGAAGCCCTGCACGGTGAGTTTCAAGGTGGTTTTAAGGTTGTAAAACAGTTGAGAGTGAAATGCAGATGATTTATGAACCTGCAGTGTGGATGGTGCTGACCTGCAGACAGACAGTGCTTCAGCTCAGACTCACTGCTCAGGGTTTTCCTCTTCACTCAAAGAGGAAAACTTTTCACACATAAAGAGTCATGCTAAGAAAATCCTCTTTGGATCTACCTACATGTGCACACAGAACTTCTCAGTGATGATGTTCAACAAATCCAGATGTGGATCCTCTGTCACTGATGATCACTTCTCAGCTGTTCATCAGACATTCAGACAGATGTTAATGCACTTGTTGACGTCCAAGACAGACTGGGTTTTTCTCACTGAACAAGGAAAATGAGCTGAAAAGCATAAAAAGCACTTCTTGCTTTTTGTATCAAGCTGCTCCACTGCTGGTATTCACCATGTTGTAAAACACTTTTTACACATTTTAGAAGAGTAACATGCTAAAACTAAAACAAAACACTAATATGATCATTGTTTTGTTTCAAAGTTTTAAATGTATTGCTCTTTAGAAAAAAAAAGAATATTAAGCAGAATGAAGTTCACAGTACTCTTGGTGCAGCCCTCCATCATGTGATCCCGCTTCTCATGTGGCCCCTTGTAAACTGCATGGCCCACTCCTGCTTTAGACACAGATCACACAGTCATGTCCACAACAGAACACATCTGTTACAACACACCAACATCTAACACTTTTTCATCATCCATCTGTCCATCCATCCATACATTTGTCATCCATCATCTATCCATACATTTATCCATCCATCATACATCTGTCCATCCATCATCCATCTGTCCATCCATCATCCATCTGTCCATCCATCATCCATCTGTCCATCCATCTGTCCACCCACCCATCCATCTGTCCATCCACCCATCCATCTGTCCATCTGTCCATCCATCATTCATCATCCATCCATCATCTATCCATACATTTGTCCATCCATCATCCATCTGTCCATCCATCCATCCATCCATCTGTCCATCCATCCATCATTCATCATCCATCCATCATCTATCCATCCATTTGTCCATCCATCATCCATCTGTTCATTCTTTTTTCCCCAACATCTAATACAGTACTGACGTCTTGTTCTTTGACCTTAAAACTTTTTTATTATTTTTTATTACACAATAGTATATTCAAAGTCTTGCAAATTATTTCATCACAGAATATTGTTGTCATTTTTTTCTAAAGTTTTTACACACAACAGTTGTTGAGAACTGATGGATCTCCGCTCATGTTTATTCTTGGGAGATGTTTCGTTCCCACTTTTTGACATGGGTTGTTGCCATGAAATTTAAAATGACCTTATTTTTGCTTAAATTGTGACAATTCCTTAGTTTAAAGATTTGATTTGTTTGTTATATTCTCTTCCTGGTGATGGACTGGAGACCTGTCCAGGTGTCCCCCACCTCTCACACAGTGATATGGGCACCAGTGACCCCCTTGACCTGAAAAGGAAGAGGCGAGTAAAAATAATGGATAGATGTTATATTGTAATGTAAATAAATAATGTGTTTATAAATTTAGCAGATTTTTACATTCTCTTTTTATTCACATTCAGCACAGCAGTCCAACTCTTTCACAGCTGGAGTTTTACTTTTTGACAAACGGATCTAAAACATGTTCACAAGGTCCACATGCTTACAGCTGAGATGGGACCCATGTTGCTGATTAGGCTCAATTTGTAAATATTTATACAACTTATTAAAGGTTTTTAACTGGGGGGGGGGGGTGTACCTAATTAAAAGTGATGAAATCTGTGGGCATTCAGAAGAACAACCAAAACACTACACAACAATTTGATTTCAATTCAATTCAGTTTATTCATTTAGCGCCAAGTCACAAGCTGAATACGTTAAATGTTTGTTGCGTGCACGTACGCTTTCAGTGGAAGAATGAAGGTCTGACAAGTTTACATTTGTCTCTGACTGACTTAAGACTGCTGCTACCAGTGGACTCTGACTTTAGACTTGATTTGAAAATGTTTGAAGATCCTGTTTTGTAAGTCAGTGATGTCACAACTCGTACAAACTGCAGGCCCATTCTGAGGTTAAATGAATCCCAGGTATGAATGTTAGGGTGCTCGGATTTTTATACTAAATTATAACAAGAAAGTCAATAATATACAGAAAAAAACTACTTAAAAAAAAGTCATGTGTAACAAACAGCTCTCCATCATATAATGCTTATTCATGGTTTAGACTCAGAGGAAGCAGGTCCAGGAGAGACTTCCAGACATCCCTCCACCCAGCAACACCCTCCATCTCCTCCTGGGGGACCCCAAGGTATTCCAAGTTCTGAGATAATAAGTAATCCCTCCAGTGAGTTCTGTGTCTGCCCATGAGTCTCCTCCTGTTGGGACATGTCCAGGAAGAAGCATCCTGTTCAATGACTGAACCACCTGAACTGAGTCTTGTTGGTTCTTCACCGCTGCGACGGAGCAGCAGCTCCACGCTGTGCTCCAGAAGGCTGAGCTCATCCACCTTCACGATGCTCATGTTGTGTCCAGGATCTCCTTCTTTCTAGACAGAGCAGGAAACAGAGAGCTTTGCCTTTTGACTCAACCCTTTCTTCACCACATTCCTGATCCGTCGATCCATCTCCCGCTCCATCCTACAAGACGCTCAGATACTGGATCCGAGGCACCACCTGCTCAAATATTCTGTAAAGGCTCAAGTGCTTTTTTTTTTCCTGTTCTGCACACAATGAATTCAAGAAAAAACATTATTTTAATTTCATTTGAATGGCTTTTTCTGGACCAAGAAAACAACAGTCAAACTAAAATCACCACAATTCTCATTATATTACCGGTTTATTTTGTATTTGTTTATTTTTAAGTGAGTTGCATTTACACTTGTTATTTCATGGAGCTCTAAGTTGTCCATTTCAGCTCAAGCACATGATGTTTTAGTTTTTCAGCGTTAGACACGGTTTCTTTGAGACATGTTAGTAACTATAAGTTCAACACAATGTACCGTATTTTCCGCCGTACACATCGCTCCGCCCTACAAGTCGCATCAGTCCATATTTGTCTAATAAAGTGGACAAATCCATAAATATGTTGTGTCACCGTGTATGCCACATCTATTATGCGTTTGTTACGCGTCACCGCTGACAACCCGGAAATGTGGGCCCCTGTGTTGTGCTAAAACTCGATGGGCTGCCAAATGGTGGCCACAGGAGGACTTTAACAAGAATGACACTTAAAAACAATTATTTGTTTGATTGAAATTATAGTAAATGTGTGTCTCAATCTAACGTTTGCTTAATAAATGCACTTTAGCGGTCAAATCAGCTGTATTTCAAAAGCCGATACGCGGAAGTAAACGCGTGCATGCGACAAGTCGCTGTGCAAATTTAGCAAGTTAAACATCTAAAAACAATTATTTGTTTGCTCAAAAAAACATAGCAAAGGTGTGCCTCAGTTGAAATATTCCATAAAAAATGCACTTCAATGGTCAAATCAGCTGAATTTCACAGTTTCAGTGCTGATGTGCTCCAGGAGCGCGCAGATGGAGGGAGGAAAAGGAGGAACGCTGCTCATTTCTTCAAAATTTAACAAGATAAACACTTAAAAACAATTGTTTGCTCGAAATTATAGCAAAGGTGTGTCTCAGTTGAAATATTCCTTAAAAAAATGCACTTTAATGGTCAAATTAGCTGCATTTCCCCAGGGCGGTGCAGCTGGTTTAATATCCTCCAAGCAGCGAGTGGAACAAAGGTGGGTGTATTATGGCAAGCCGGTTGTATCATTAATAGCAGGTGAAGATTCTCAGTCGTCCAGGACATGGTAAATTCAAAAAAGTTTAAGAAAAAAAAAACAACAATAAAGCATAATAAATAAAGTCCAGTTTTTTTTATCTTGAACTTTTTTGAATTTGTCATTACAGTATAGCCACGTTTACCTATTACATGATACAGTGGCATGCCGCAGTGCTACTACTACTCTGCTGCCATCAAGTGGCTGGAAGTGGTACTGCCTTCCCCCAGTCAGAATGAATGAAAACAATCATCTCAGCCAAAAAATGTTTTATAAATACGGGGAAAAAAATCCATATATATATGTCGCTTTGGCCTATAAGTCGCAGAACATGTAAATTATGCAGAAAACTGCGACTTATAGGCCAGAAAATACAGTAAAGACATTTTACACCTGAATGTGTTGAAGAGCAGTTTGTGCGTTCTGCTGTTTTCTGCAGGTATCATGAGTGGATGAAGTCTCCTGAGCTGCAGCAGCTGACCGCTTCAGAGCCGCTCAGCCTGGAACAAGAGTACGACATGCAGAGGAGCTGGAGGGAAGACGAGGACAGTACGTGCTCATCAGTTTGCACTTTACACAAAAAGTAATACTTATAAACACTCTGAATCAGCCAGTATTTCACAAACTAAACACTCTTCATCATTGTTCCAGGTCAAAAATCAAAACTGCATAAAGGATTAGAAACAAGTTCTGTGCCACTATTTGATTTTAAACACTTAATCTCCCAGAGTGCACGTTTATCATCTTGGACAAGCAGCGGTGGGCGGACCCCAGCGTTGAGGAGGAGCAGTGCATGGTGGGAGACGTCAACATCTTCCTCACTGACCCCACAGACCTGTCTGTAGCAGAGCTGGAGATCATGATAGCAGGTGACTGAAAACTTTCTCGAGCTCGTTTAGTCGACCATCTAAAATCTGTTTACGTTCTCAAACAGAGAGGCGTCTTTTTTTAATTTTTATTTGTTGCCAGAGCCAAGTTACAGAGGCAGGGGCATTGGGAAGGAGGTGACGAGCATGATGATGAGCTACGGTGAGGGGTTGGTGGATTTTGTAATGTTTGTTAATGTTTCACGTTCACATTACAGATTTTATAATTTACAAAAAGTAGCAAGGTAATTAAATCACTTTGTGTTGGTCTTTTACCTTAAACTTTGGTACTGGAATTATTGTTATTTGTTGCTGTTGTTGTTAATCACCTAAAATGTCACAATTAAAAATATGAATGAGCTTGATGCAGAAAACGGTAACTAAAATGATCAATTTTAGAAAAAGTTACTCTCAAACCATCGCGTTGTGATGGTTTTATAGGGCTTCCTATGTTTGGGAATTTTTATTTAGGGGTGCCAGTCAGGTATCCCTCCTGACAAGTTGGATTTGATTGAGTTACTTCGTTTTGGTTTGTTTTTTTAACATAAGGACCATGCACTACATTTGATACAGAGAATGACAAACATCTTTTTTCACACCAGACCAACCACACACTAACATTTTCAGTTTTGTATTTTTTCAGTGTCCACATCAACATGTTTCAACTCTGTATCTTCAATGTGCATAAACAAATAAATACAAGTCCCTTCCCCACAAAAAAAGTGTCCATGATTCTTCCCCAGAGTGCACAAGGCAGGTAATGGCTCCCACACAAACGCCTCACAGCAAGAGCTGCGAATATACAAATAAACACACAAGGTCCCAAATACAGTTTCACTATTACAATGCACATAAATCACAACATTACAGAAAATAATAATTAGACTTACAGGTCATGATGAAAATCTCTTAGAGGCAGAACCAGGAATCAGTTTTCTCTTATTATCTGCTATCGACAAATATCACATTCAAATGTTATATTTTCTATAAGGAAGCGCAAACCGTTTATTTTTTAGTCATTTTAAGTTTTGATTAGTTATAAAACAAGCAAACTTTTGACTCGATGACGTCACCGGCTCTTTTGCGTTGACACATGGGAGCGGCAGGCGCAGACGTCTATTTACTTTACTGGATTTTTTTTAATCAAATCTCGCAGTCCAGAAAGAATTATCTTGTTAATCAACAGCTACTACTACTTTCTCTTAATGTACCGTAATAAAAATGTTCTGACTCTGATGGATGCGTCACTTTCATTTTCAAAACTTAAAACTTGCCACAACTACCTTCAAACGTCGGTTATAATGGAATAAATAAATCTGGGGAAAGATGAGGTGCTGCCACCGTAGTGTCCAAATCCTTATAAAACCTTCAAGCATGTGCTGCCTCTGCAGAGGAAACTCCACGCGAAGTATAATTTGTGTGTTTTTGTGTCTCACCAGGAGTCGCCAAACTCGGGATCAAAAAGTTTCAAGCCAAAATAGGTCTGGACAACCAGGTCAGCGTGGCCATGTTCAAGAAGCTGCACTTCAACGAGGTGAGGTGACGTTAGCGCTTTGCACGAGGCGGTCCGGTGCTCTAAACGTGAGTCACATTCAGCGCTGCCTCCCCTGTGCAGGTGTCGGTGTGCGACGTGTTCAAAGAGGTGACCCTTGAGCTGACGGTGGACGAGTCCGTTCGGACGAAGCTGCAGGACGACGTGGCTCACGTGACGGAGCGAGACTACAGACAAGCGTGCAGCAGCAGACGTGAACTGTTGTCGCAGTAACATGCTGCTCCTCACCTCTTGAAGACTTTGAGACGTGGAGCGGGTCAGGCTGCTCTCAGGTGGGAAATGAGGGGAACTTGGAGCACGATCTTTCAGCTGGAAGACTTGGATTTTATTAGTGCATGTTTCTCTTTTAACACATCTGCAAAATCAATCTGTTCTTAGGGCAGTCGCCACAGGGGGTGAAGTCACAAAAGATTTTGCAGTTGTTTTACCTTGCGTCATTCCTGATGTAACCTGGACTCGTACCTGCAACCTCAGGATTATAGCACCACAGCACTGATCAGAGCTACAACAGCCTCAAATAGTTTTTTTTTTGCCCATTTGGTTAAAAAAAATCATCAAGCTAACAGTGAAGCTTTTTCTGCCACTCATGTTTCATTGAATGAGTTCACTCTGATCCTTTTATCACTGATGATCAATAGAAAATGGACATTGTCCGTCACACAAATGTGTTTATTTGTGGTTTCTACTCATTTCTCCTGTGGAGGTCAGCTCCTTCACATCTCTACTTAACTTCTCATGGTTTAAAAAAAAAAAAGTATTATCACAGCAACAATTCTCTAACTATTTAAATTATATGCTGGCCTGGCCACCAAAAAAGCTTCTGTGATGTCACAAGATCTGTTTACATCCAGTGTTGCATTGATTTTTCACCAAGATCTTGCATTGATGACTAGACACTATATGATGGGTGCATCGCTTCACCTGCCTCTCTTCTTACCCTGATGCATCCATCACTCTGGAACAGGGTAAATCTGGACTCATCAGACCACATGACCTTCTTCTATTGCTCCAGAGTCCAATCTTTATGCTCCCTAGCTGACTGAAGCCTTTTTTTCCAGTTAGCCTCAATGATTAGTGGTTTTCTTAAGGCTACACAGCTGTTCAGTCCCAATCCCTTGAGTTCCCTTCACATTGTGCATGTGGAA
>JARVGQ010000002.1:29505297-29521024 GCA_031762355.1 Hypsolebias martinsi | reverse complement strand
TTGGATTGTGGAATGACTTAGAGACAGATGTTAAGGATGCTAAATCAATCTTTGTATTTAAGAGACTGGTCAAAATTTAATTGTTAAACAAATATATATGAATGTATTTAAATGAGACATGTATGATGTTTGTAAAATTGAGTTATTTATTTCTTTGTTTTGTTATTTATAGGAAATGTTTGTTTGAATTGTTTATTAGACAGATAAGGAGCAGATTTAATAAGATTTTTTCTTCATCTGCTACCTTTCATTTTATATTTTATTTTTGTCTAATTACATATATATTGTAATTATGTATTTTATTGTTATAAAATAAATAAATATATAAATAAATAAATAAATAAATAATCAGCTGATAAGTTATAGTACCCAGTAACGTGAAAATGACTAAGATCAGTCCTCGTTTACTTACATTTCACGTCCAAGCAGCCTGTCCTTCTTGTAATATCTTTAAGTGGTCCTGATCAATAGCTCTTCGGGCCTTCTGAAGGTTTTTCAAAGTGTTTTGGAGTTGTTGTTGTTGTTGTTTAGGACTTTGGCTGCCTTTTCATTCATTTTCAGTGTAGTAGGTTAGTTTCAAAGGGATTGATTTTTGTTTAAGTAACTCATATCTAACATGTGAATCGTTTAGAAATTAAAAAAAGCTCCAAAGTTCAAAGTATGAACTTATGTTGATCGTGTTGATGACACATAGGAGACAAAATATAATAAGATAGATCAATGCCGTTTGTTAGCAGCAGCCTATTACTAACCTACCGATCAATCATGACACAGTTTGACACCTAAAATATTATGTTAGCCCAACTAGCTGTTTACCATAGAGCTATAAGATAGTAACATCGCCTATATTACCTCCCATTTCCCTGTTTCTGTACAAGAGCACAGCAAGGTTTGAGGGACAAAACATGCAAATGATTTGAAAAAGACATTTATTGCTACATTGTTATATCGACACATGCCTTTAACTCAAACTGTACATTTCCTGTACATGTTACGTCAAGAATATGTCAGATTATTTTCTCACACATCACTTGTTCTATAACGCCATGTCGCTCAGAGGATACAATGTGGTTACAGCTAGTAAACATCACAAAAACAGTCCTCATGAGGGAAATAATTAACTAATGCAAACAGACATTATTATTTTCACAATATTTGTATCAAATGTAACTTATAACTTAAAAAAAAAAAACCCGAGTGTTCTATTAAAAATCAAACATGCACCAAGCTTGTTTGACTATTTTTGAAATTGAACAATGTTGCTGAGGAAAAAAGGGATTCTGTCCATTGTTTCAGTATCAGAAGACTCTTTCAGCAGTGCAATACCACAGAATAAAACATATTTTTAGACTAGATTTGATGTTAAAGAACATTCTTGGAGATCTGTTCATTCACAGAATGCTCAAACCCCCCTGCAACATTTACACACATACACACACACCCTGCAAGAAAACTGAAAAAATGGCTGAAAACATAACTGTGATCTTAATGGGAAGATTGTGCAGCAGCCTAAATGATCCATCCATCATTCCACTTTCTGCACCTGCTTGTCCCTGTTTATGGTTCAGGGGGCCTCCAGCTGTCAGTACATCCTGGATGGGTCACCAGTCCATCCCTGGGCCACACAAACATGAACAGGACAATCCTTCACTTCCCGTAACAATTTAAAACCGATAGTTAACCTAACATGCATGGTTTTGGACCAAAAACCCAGACAGACATGAAGAGATTAAGCAAAGTCCACGCAGAAAAGCTTCAACTGGGAGTCAAACCTGCGACCTTCTTGTTGAAAGCAGCAATCCTAACCAACCGCACCACCATACAGCCTGCAGTAAAGAATGATTTCAAACCACAGAGTTCATTTATTCATCCAGATACACTGAAACAGAAATAAATATACAAAATATGTACAAAACATCTGCAGATTACAATGCATCTGTCTGTTTTCTAGCGAGTTTATAGGCACCGAGTTAAACGTCCATTTGGGAGGAGAGGAGATGATTGTTCGACTGCAACACACTTTCTAGTCAGTGTAATCTGCTCGCTCTGAATTCACAGGAAACACTGGACATCCAACAGAACTGGACACTCCTGGATGTTCTTCAGCCAACACTAGACGTCAAAGGAAGAACGAGTCAGAAATAATAACACCAACGTTCTGTTGATCAGAAATCAAAGATGAAGGAAGCACGGATTAGTTACCTGATGGCGGACGTGAAGCTGTTAGAACCAGGTGATCAGAGGTGGCCCATGGGGTGTGACAGGTCGCCCAGACTTGGATGAAAAGTGAGATGCACAGATTGCGGATCTGTCAGGACGGCTGATGCCTTCTCCTCCTCTTGTCTCCGCAGACACGCAGCCTTTGGATTCAGGTTCCTCTCTGCAGGACGCAACAAATTATTGGTCAGCATTTTAACGACTGAAGAGCTCCAAACCTTTAGCACTCAAGTTTGATTTAAAAAAAAAAAAAAAAAATAATAATAATCATTACGTTTATACAAAGTAAATTCCAGTGAATTATTTTTAAAACTCTGCTCACAGGGCACGGGTGGAAACAGGAATTAGCAGGTTTTTTTCCAGGTATTTTTTAATCCATTACTTTTTTTTTTTTTTGTCTGTTTGTTTTTGTAACTAACCAATGGTGTTCTTTGAATGTTGCAGGATGCTGAAAGCTCTAAGTGTAGGTGCACGTCATCAGCCAAGCCTACTGTGCTGCCATCATGTGGTCAGAACAGCAAAATATCAATGCCGCTTTAGCCAAACAAACTAAAACAATTTTGTGATTTACATCGTATTTATTTTGAATCCTTCTACAAAGTGGGTCCCGTCAGCTCCCTGTGAGGCGGGTGCGACCCTCTGATGCACTGACCTCTGACCTGCTGCTCCAGGCTCAGGATCACAGCCACCGCCTGGTGCAGCACCAGCAGTTTGGTCTGCGGCTTCTCGCTCTTCAGGTGCAGCTGACACATGTGCCCCAGCTCCTTAAAGGCCTCGTTGATGTCCCGCACGCGCAGACGCTCACGGGCGTTGTTGGCCATCCTCCTCTCGCGCTCACGCTCGGCCTTCTGCTCCGGGCTCAGCTCTTCATCCTCATGGATGCTAACAGTGAGGAGCAAAGACAAACATGAGGAAATAAAACTGATTTGAGGCTGCAGGTCATTATTCACCATCAAAGATTCTTCATCGACCTGGTGGCCTCATATTTAAAAAGTGAACTGCACTCTAAACGCGTGTCCTGTGTTTGTGGAGGGTTACCTGTTCCTTGAGCTGTTTTCTCCGTTTGTTTTGTGTTCACTGTCCTCGTCGGATCTTGGGCTGTCAGAGCTGTGGCCATGATTGGTGTGCATCATTTCTTCACTCTCCCTGCTTTCCATCTTAAGCTCCAGGTTGTCCTGAACTCCTGCAGAAGATCACACACAACAGTAAGCCTTTAAAACTATTTTAAACATGGACAGACACAGTGAATAGTGTGAATATGATAGTTGTTGAGATAAAAATAAATATCCCTACCATCGTCTCCTCCTTGCAGGAGCGTGGCCCTCTGTCTGGCCAGGTACGGGTGGCCATTTTGTGTGCGGTTCTGGAAGGACGCGTGATTGTTGTTCATAGTGACACCTTCAACCTTTATGGCACAAACAAGATGTTTCATTTCAATATGTACTTGTACGTAGCTGAAATGACAATAAAACCTCTCTGACTGACTCTGACTCTGAGATAAACATCTTTGGATGCCTGTTGAGTGATCAGTCTTACAGATGTCTCACATCAACAATATTATGACTTGTTTAATATTTCCAACATGGTTAATTTATTATCTCACCCACAAAACCCCAAATTAGCATCTGACTTCTCAGTTCAAAGATCTCAAGAGCTACAGAATTAGTTTAATCTCAGAGAGGAGGAGAAGTCTTTAAACACTTCACTCATTCACCAAAGTCTATGCACAATAATCCAGGTATAAAATCCAAGAATTTTCAGTCAGGTCATCTGGACGGTTTCCAGAAACTCATGAATGAGTCTTTTTAATGATGTGTATTTTGGGAAAAATGAGTAGAATTTATTACATTCTCCCCAAACAATTGAACTAAAAATCATTTTTGCACTCTGCAAACTATGGAATTTGAATCTTCACATATATCGTACTCCAGTTATGCTCAATGTCCAATTCCAGGGACATCAGCTTTTGAACAGGTAAACATTCAGACATAGCTGGCAGATAATTCATGAAACTGAATATTAGCACCTCTCCATGTATAAATGCACTCTTCATTGCTTTAAAAACTGGTTTGCTAACCATGGCTGGAGCATGACAGGTGAATGGTAAAGAGCTGCCAGAGCTCGGGTGGATGTGGTGGGGTTGGTTCAGCAAGCTGTGGATGTCAGTGGGCAGCCCAGCCGTGGGGCCCACAGCATGGTTCCTCAGGACGTGGATGACATCATCCAGTCTGTCGAGGCGGTCCTCCACCTGAGACTGAAAACATCAGGAGACATTGCTTTCAGCATCATACTCCTAAACTAACAATTATTAAGACACCAAAATGCCCATGCAAAATCACTGGGTGGAAAAATCCACTTACTGACATAAATAAACAGAAAAAACACTCATTTTCTTCCCCCAAAATTTGCCACTACTTTAGTAATTCATTCACTCATTCATTCAAATTTTATTTATACAGGTTAGTTCCCATTGAGCCTCTGGGACTCATTTACAAGAGAGACCTGTACATACTACATATGGAGGAGATGAGGAAAAGAGAACAGGAGGGTGGAGGAAGTTAAAGAACGCATATGTCACACCATGTCCTGGCTGTGTAAAAGATGCAAAAAAAGACCTCGCAACATAAACAGCAACATACAATGACATCATAATACATTTATGCATAGAGGTTGACAAAGATGGTGATTTATCCATAAATACTCCAGAAAGTTCCAAAGTTCCGATAAGACGGTACAGTGTCCATCAGTGGCACAACTCTGATAAGGCCACAGATGTCCTCGAGAGGGGGGTGCCAGGCAGAGCTTCTTAGGTATCCTCCAGGAGCAATTTGAGATAAGTTGGCCTGTCCAAGACCAGCAGGGAGGCCAAATTCAGATAAACAACAATTTGTTTTAGGCAGGCAGACTCTACTGACAAGTCTGCCTTCAGTTCTGCTAGAACACTCAATAGCAAATTCAAACAACCCAATCCACAGACATTTTGCTGAAGTTGGGCTTACAACTTCTCCAAGATCTCTTCCTTCCAACCGTCCGTGAACTCTGCCACAAAGTTCCACAGTCCTGCCTGCTCAGCTCTGATACAGGTCCACAGATAGTTCGTACACCAGCTGAGTGTTGCCAAACCCGGCACACACAGTCCAGACAGCTTAAACAGCTGTTGGTGTTTCCAAATGTGTCGACAATCCAGATTTCCACCAACTCCAAAAAGCAGAATCCAATGATCATAAATCCAATTATGTTTCAGAGAAGAGGGATTCCATTCAACCTGGCTTCTTGTAAAATTTAACTGATTGCATTGAAAGACCAGCTGACCAGATCCATATTAAATTTCAATTCAGAAGATGTGAGAGGCTCTGAGTAGGTTCACAGGCCAAGAGAGCAAAAAAGTGGGAAGGAGGGAGGAGTGGGTGAAAGTGAGCATTGTCGTCGAGAGCATCACTTCCTCTCAGTTATTTTCATTCATTCAACCTTTATTTATACAGGTTAATCCTATTGAGCCTCGGGGACTCATTTACAAGAAAGAGCTGAAATTAATAACCAAAGTATTCAGCTCACAATCAAAGTTTAATGGCAACAACAACAGGATAAAGGGAGGCAGTGTAGATAAAAAAATAAATAAATAAACTGTAAAAACCACCTACGTTGTTGTTGTGGTTTTCCTGCCCCAAAGTAACAACGGGCATGCTTTTAAACAAAACTTAAATTTCAAAGATCCTCCATTGTGGAAAGTTTATTTTTAAATCTCAGCGGTTCTCACCCAAACACTGTGAGCATATGGATGAAAAGAGGAAACACTACTGAAGTTTAATCTAAAGCCACAGTTATATCGCCTAGATTTGCATAAAGACCGAAATTTAAAGAGGAACGGGTTCTTTCATGAGTTTGACGGACTACTGCAAACCATTTTAGAAGATAATTTTTATTCTTTGTTACTCAGAGAGCTGTTCGTTTAACTCACTGTAAAGGTTGGTAGATTTGTTACAATGCAGCAGTCAGTTTTAGGACAGTGGCTGAATGGGATTCTCCATGACCCCCCAGGGCCTTCAGTTCCCAGGGTCCAATTTGATTAATAATCAACAACCCCCACCCCTGAATTTAAATCCACTCTAACCCTTAAATCCTAAACATAATCCTTGTCTGATTGTGTCCATATTAGTACAAAGCTTAAAAAATGTTTTTCTAGTTCCCACTGTGGACTTCCTAGATCTGATTGAAGTGCACATGAGATATATGTCTCTTTGTCATGTTCCTTTACGTGGCATAAATAAATCTGAAGGAAATACATCCTGAGAACATCAAAATGACTCGGACTGATGTAACTTCAACATGGATTTTTTAAATTTAATTGTTTTGAAACTTTAGGGAAAAAATCTTATCTAATTAAACCAGCATTCCTTGAAGGAGCGCATGCTGTCTGCTGCTGCTGTAAATAAAGATGTTCCATCTGTTAGGGCTCAAAGTATATGTAGAGGACGACTCTCAGCTACAACACATTGTGTGTTAGTTAAACGTCTGCATAACTGACTCCATCTTTCTGTTTGCTGAGTTTGATTAGCTGCGGCGAACATCTTGAATTGAGTTGACTTCAAATTAATCAGTAGCTGTACATCCATTGATTAATTCCTGATGGTTTTCATTCAAATCAATCCAATGGTTCATAAAATATTTTGTTGACACACAGAAACAAACACATACACACAACTGGCCCACGTTTCATGGCAGCAGATGAAAACAATTTATGCTAAATGAATCATTAATGCATACTTTTTATCTATTAGTGTAAAACTATAACACTGTTCTTTAACAATTCACTAAATTGCATATAGTGTATTATTAAAGTATAATAAAGTATAAACTGCAGGAAAAGTTGTTGTCTTTTTACCATTGATATCAGCGAGGACTCGTAGTGCGGTGACACAGGTGCCTGAACTGAACTGCGAGGCCACACGTTGGTACCTGATTATTGCAGAAAAAGAGTGAAAGCAGAACAGAAAAAGTATGAAATGAAAGAATATAAATAATATTTCACTCACGCAACGCCTAGCTGTGGGATTTACCGGGTACTCTATTTTACCTGTAGCTTCAGCGGGCGGTGGGGATGGAGACCTGGCCGGTGTGGAGGAGCTGGACGGGAAGCTGCTGCTGGTGTGATCCGGGGAATAAATCTGACGGAGGAAAAATGATCACCTTATCATTTTTGTGTAAGCTCTAACAGCTGCTGCCACAACCCTCTGCGGACCCTCGAAACCTGGACTAAACTCATCAGTTCTTGTCGTTTTACAGCCAGTCAAAGAGGTTTACAGTCTGAGAGCAGCCCCTCTTTAATTACTGCCTTGCCACTGGCAGGGAGGAAGTTTTGCATTATTCCTCTGGGTCTCTAAAGACCTGGTTTTATGACCTGACCCCTGACTGCTTGAGCATAACAGGGGCATAGATGAGCTGCCCTAATGGGATTGAGGTGGCACGTACTTACCGAGGCCAAAGCTTTTCCCAGAGTGTCGCCTGTCTGGGAGGCTCCTGACACATTTCCATGGCTTCCTGAGACTGAACAGAAAACAATCTTTGTAAAGTTATTAAAAATTTTTTTTTAAAGTGCAGCCCAAGGATACCCTCACCTGTGGAATGCTCTGAGGCGTTGACTGATGGAGTGCGAGGAACCGCATTGTTGCGGTGAAAGGTGGACATTGGTGGAAGACCTCGGTTCATGTCAGCAGCCAACACTGAATGTGGAGAGAAGTCCTGAACAGACAGAAACCCTCCGTTAAACCCACTCACACACAAAATGCTGCTTAATGTCAATGTCCGAGGCAGAGGAGATGAGCTGACCAGGTTACCGTAGCTCCCCGCCGGTGGTTGGTGGCTTGGGGTGACTCCCAGCACGCCTTCATAGCCCTGCTGGCTGAGCCCATTTACAGCGTTCCAGATGTCGGGCGAATTGCTCATCCCCTCTGAAATAAAAGATGAAGCGTTACTGCCTGAAAGTGGAGACGCATCTCAAACTGTCGAGCTGACATGGTCCCAGGTTAGATCCCCAGATATTCCAACATGTTGTGGTGTCTCTGAGCAGGACACCCAATCCCTATTTGCTCCCCGGGTGCTTATATATAGCTGCCCACTGCTCCACCTGGGTGTATCTCACGTCTGATGGGTTGAATGCAGAGAACTAATTTTGCCATTATATGTGAACATACACTGATGACAACACATAACACTTATTACAGAAAGACAAGGCCTCCTTTGGAAACAGAGTCCTCGTAACGGTGTTTCCCCAACTCAACTGCAGACAACGTGTTGGGTCAGGTCACGTTTTCAGTGAAACCTCAGGTTGAATCTTTTGATGATGTTATTACATTGAACTGTGCTAAAGTTAGATTTTTCAACAACTTCAACCTTGTTAAGATTTTTCTGACGTTTTTTTTTTTTTTTTTTTTTTTGCCGTTCAGTAGCTTTGTTGTAATTTTTTAATCTCAGTGTCAATTCAGTTTCATTCTTTGGTCACTAAATCAAATTAACAAGATTACAGTCATCAGAAGGCGGCGGTGTAGCTGCCTGCTCCTGGAATAAAAATGCTGACTAAGGTTTAGGAAAGAAAACACCTGCAAGGAAAAGGTACATTTTTCTTTTGTTTTTTTTTATGTCAGTTAATTTTTGTAAAGTTTCTTAATTAGAGGAACAAACTGTTGAAGGTGAAGAGCATGTTAGCTACTTAAAAGTCTCCTCCTGCACTCATCTGCATCAACTCTATTAAAATAAACAATTTAAAGTCAAGGATTTCTTGAAACAACACATATTGCCCGCCACCTTTCATGCCAGTTTCATGCAGACATTTACAAATAAAAAAGGAGAAAATAAACCAGAGAATAAAATATAAATCTTTTTGTACACTCGAGAAAATCACTTTTCTTAAAAATAAAATAATGTGGATTTAAAAAAAAAATGCTTCCATAACTAAAACGGTATTACTTTTGGTTTCAGTCAAACATCAAAGTAAAACACTTTTTTTTTGTCAGACTAAAATTTAAATCACTTTGTTGTCATAGAAAATAGATGAAACACTAACGAGAAAAAAAATCTAACACAGTCAATTGATGATCATCTCAGAGGAGAAATAAGACCACCAGCCCGAGTTTTATTTACTGGTGAATTTTCTGCTTCAGGATTAAATCCAGATTCTTCTAAGATGTGGTGCTGTTTCACGTTATCCCAGCAACATGTCAAATTCTCCATTTAATGCGTAACTGTAAGCAAACAGGTCCTCGTGAAAACACAAACGTGGTCATTTTAGAGGATTTGAGCTCACCGAAGAACGCGTTTGCAAACACGTTGTTGGGGGTCTTGCTCGATGGTTGTGAGGACGAGTTCTGGTTGAAGCTGTCCATGCTGAGAGGCTGCCCATAAATCTGAAAAGATCAAACAACATCTTATCTGGGAGTGAAAATCATTTTCTTTCACTCAGAAGAATCTGATGCCACACGAATGTTTGAAAAGTGTGAGCCGGAGCCACAGCGTTATAAAAACAACACAAAGCAGAAAGCTGATGCACACTTAGAGCTACTGCCATAATCCGTAAGCTGTAGATCCATGCACCTCCTTATCCGGATTTAGGAACCATTCACCATGAGAAATCCCAGCACTAATCACGATCAGGTTTGGCTGCAGCCTCACAGGACTGGGACATAATTCTTAAAACAAAATTACAATTCAATTGTTCTTACAAGTCATCCTCTAAAGAGGAGCCCAGAACCATCACGCTCATTTGGAGCCCATCAACATGAAGCATCTGCGCCAAAAGTGATAAGATGGTTGCTCACTCAGACCCACCAAGAGGCCTGGGCTGCACCTGCCAGCTCCTGGTTGCTTTGATGTGCCCCAGGAAATTAAAATAAACCTCTGCACAGCGTCAATGGGGTGTCAGTTACCCAGACGACAAGTTCTGCGGAGCAGCCTATTAAAGACTCTCCTGAGTATATGCTCGTGCGAGGCTCACGCTTGCAGCCACACACACGCCCGCAGCCGTGACCCTGGTTGGCACGAGTCCCATGGTGATTGTGGGCTCAGCCAAACAGAAGAGCCCCTGTCGACACCGGGTCCGTCTGAGCCGCCGTGGCAGCATATGGCAGAGGATAAAGCCAATTGTCCTCCTCACCATCAGCATAGCAGGCGACCCGTTAATAATGGTCACACCCCCCCACCCCAGCACGCCCTCTCTCTGGCCCCGGCCCGGAAAAGAGGGGGTGGGGGGGGTCCATCACCATGGCATCCTCTTTTAGCATAACATTGATTTAGGAACCATCAATCATCAAATCACAAATGATAATGGACACACCCCCACACCCACCACCCCCTCCACTCTCTTTGCGCTTCAAGCTGAAATTTAGAAGAAACTATAATACAATGAATCAATATTTTATTTTAAAAGCCAACACTTATAGTCAGGGATAGTTTCCATTTGCGAACAACACGCAGCATCAAGACGGGAGGCGAGTGAAACATCAACTTGTTATTCAAGGCCCGAGCTTCGCTGCACCAACTCTGGCCACATGCAACCAATTTTCTGCCTCTGTGATCCACGATGTCTGGATATGGTTATAGCCTCTCGCAGATCAAAGCTGCCTTTGATAATGGCTGCGGCCGTGCAGGGGCTGCTCCAACGTAGCAGGCTTAAATCAAATAGAAATAGAAGCAATCTGCTTCATGTCAGGATGTTTTCTGCTGCCAGGCTCGACTCCACGAGCAAACAGGAAGTCGCTCTGTGGCTGTTCAACAAAGAGTTTTCTTCATAGGCTCAGTGTAGAAGAAATATGAAACATTAATTTAAACACTTGGACTAATGTGGGTTTGGTGCAGAAAACAAACAAAAAAAAAAACAATCTTCATTTAGTCTCTCTAATCTTATTGTAACATTTATTTTGAGTTTTTTTTTGCAGTGCAATTATTAGAAAAATGAGTTATAAATGTATTTTCTTGAAGCATATAGCTTGAGTACGCTTTAGGTCCACAAACTTGCAACATTTGAGGTGTTGACGTCTTTTAAAACTATACTTCCCCCTCCCTCGAACACACTAATATGAACCAGAGTTGTACTGAATTAAATCTGCTGAGCAGAAAACTTTTAAGTGTCCAACAACAATTGGGACAAGTGACAAAAACAACTTCTGAGCAAACAAATGTGTTCATCACTGCAATCTGAATACTGTCAAGAAGCAGAGACACATTTGATAGTCAGCAAGCACAGCACCAGCTTCATGTCTTTGCAGAATAAATCAATATATATATTAAAAGATAGAAAGAAGGAAAGATACTCACTGGCTTCATGTTGTAGCAGAACATGGATGAAGGGTCTGAGCCAGAGACAGGCTGAGCACAGAACATAACTCTGACCGCATCAGTTCACTGTCCACTCCACACACACAGTCCGTCTCTGCTCATGTGTCCGCTGCACTCCTTCCCCTAACCCACCCCTGCTGGTCCACGCAGCTACCCGCAGACAACTTATGCAAATCAGGGCTGGACCATTCCAGGCTGCGTGGAAAGGGGAGGGGGGGTGATCAAGAGAAAGATATCAACCCTGAGCATCATTTCATCAGCATCCTTCAGGGAAAAACATAACTTTAGTGTAGTGTTTGTTATGACTGTTGTTTTACATGCTTTGACTACACTATATCTAAATTATAAAAATGAGGGAACTCCCATCTGAAGTGTGAAAGAACATCACCAGAACTATAAGACAAATTAAAAACAAAGACACCAGGAGTGTGTGTGCACATATTTGATCTCTGCTCTGATTTCCAGCCTGAGTTTGGTGTAAAATCACGGCCAGAACCCCCCGCTTTCGGCCCACAGAGCACAGATGACGACACCAGGATAATCTCCTGTTAGACAGGTAGAGGTTTCCAGTAAACACTGGATACTACAGCTTTGTCTGACCCACATTCACAAATAGAAGCAAGTCTCAATGTGCAGGCACGTGTGTGGCACGGCGAGCTCCTCTGGGCTCTGAGGTTATTTGGTCTGTTTGGGTCTGCAGAGGAACCTAAAACAGTCATTCTTCCTGTCTGGGGTCAAACCCACTATCACGCAACCTTCAGGGTTAATAAACACAGTGGGGAAATGTAGACATGTTCACAGTTGTGAGGTAAAAATAAAAGTGGGGCGTTTGTAAGAAGCATCCACTGTGCATTAGAGGGGGAGAGAAAAGATGGAGTTGGCTTGGTGGTGGAGCCGCAGTGTGACACCCGGTTCTGGCAAAGCTTTGTGCTCAACAGAACCCTCACATGAATCCAATGAAATAACTCCCACGGAGAAAGCATCAAAGTGTTTATCCCAAACACATCACTGACACTTTAATGTGACCATGAACACAACAGAGCTGCATTTAGCCTCTTTCTGTTCATGTAGATGCTTTTTGTGCACCTTCAGGAAAAACAGATGAGCTGTCACCATAAAACAGAGGCATTTTATTTATTTATTAGAAATCCTGAGTAAAAGTTTTAATTCATTGTTTCTGACTTTGCACGTTTACCTTTTTTCATTGCATGTCTCAAAAACATGAGCAAGTGCCTCAAGCAGCAATCTGACTCCAACGTGAGGTTTATAAAATGAAACAAGACTTTTATTCTAATTCTTTTGTTGCATTAAAAGGAATATCCAATACAGTTAGGTCCTCTGGATGTTTTTTTTTTGTTTGTTTTGTTGTTGTTGAAATGTTTCATCCTTCAGCCAAAGGACTTGATCAGCCTGAGGAGCCACACTGATATTAAAGGGAATAAACTTAATAATATGACACAAATTACAGTTTGTTCAATCCATCAATCTCACATTTAATTATACAAAAAAAATCATTGTGTAATGATGCGGGGCCATAAACTCTTAATATCTTGATGTATTTAACGTAAAATTACAGATAGGTTTGTAATATGTAAGATGTGCTGATCTTGAATATAAGATGGAGCTAGGTTGTTGAGGGTTTTGTAAGTTAAGCGATATTTTGACTTCAATTCTGGACTTGACAGGGAGCCAGTGGAGAGAAGCTAAAACTGGAGAGATATGATCTCTCCTACTAACTCCAGTTAAGAAAAAAAAAATGAAGAGCTGCAGAATGAAACGTTCTTCAGAATCTGTTGGAACTTCAAACCAAGCTAGAGCATTTGAGTCGTTGATGCTACAGTTTAAAGGCTTTTCCAAATGATTTTATTGACTGAGTCGTACATTTACTGCAATTTTTTGTGTTTTCGAGAGCAGTGGCATCAGATTCTTGTGACACAATTAAAGAGTACAATTATTGTAAAAGTATCTTTAGTTGCTTAAAACCTCAAACATTTTTCCGTTGTTGTTTGGGATTTAAAACTCAACAGTTTTTGGAAATAAAAAGCAGATGGAATCCATCCAAAACATGGAGGCAGCGATCTTAAATTCAGAAACCTAAACCTGAGACAAACACGTGATTTCAGCCTGACTGAAGGTGAGCTGCTGTCAGCTTCCTTAAAGTCAAAGTCTAATCCTGACTTTCCGAGCTGCAGGTAAATGGGTTAGGAGGTCAGTCACGTCATCTTCACAATCATTTGCTGACTTTTAGGAAGAGGAATGTCTTTGCTTGAGCCTTTCACTGGAAGAAACGCACAAATAATAACAAAAATGTTCAAGGAAATCCATCCACAGTTTATATCCTTCTGTACTGGTGGCTACTGAGTGACCTTCTCCTCTGACAGAGATCAGTCCACCTATCTGACACACCATCCATTCACAACACAAACATATCTGATCCAAGAGCCAATTTATACAGCCCCCTGACCCTGAACTTTGTATCAATCTTAGCTAATTGCAGCCTTGTCAGAAGTGTGATTATTCCAACAGGTAAGGCAAATGTTAATGAGATCCTATTTGCATATCTTTATTTCTTTTTCTGTGACTGAAATGTCATTTGTTCTGACGGTCTACAGTGAAGAATGTCACTCCCGATGGCCCCATGATACCTCTCTGGCCATTAAGAGGTAAAAAGGAAAGGGTTGGAGGAGAAACAAATAAATGCAAACATTTTTAATTAATATTTGATCCCAATCACAAACAGGATTCAGCAACAAGAAAACCCGAGTGTCTTTGCAGTTTGAGTGGTTGTTGTTTTTATTACACATCCAACCCAGTCCAAGTGTTGTTGGCGCAGCGCTCGTCGTCACGCGCCTGATTTGACATGGCTTAAATAACCATCTTCCTGCCAGTGACTGGCATTCACACAAGAAAAGAGGTGAGAGGGACCAGGGAGCAGATGGTGACATTCCACATGACCAAACTGATCAATCAGCATGCTGAGACGCAGGTGCAGCGCAGGCGGGCAGCACCGCACCATCTACTGGGCACAAACTCACGGGCACCAATCGTGGCACCCTGAGGGCCCGCATGCTCCTCCGTCCCGCTGCGCCAAGGTTGATGACGTCAGAATTTCCCCTCCGCTCTTCCACAGGATGCCCAGAAAGAAAGCAAGACCAATAAACTGTCCAATATCTGCAATAAATATGCTTCGTCTGGCAACGGTTGTGTAGTGACGCACAAGCCTGGGACTCCCAGTTTTCACCCTGATACAAACTGGGAGCAGAAGGTGAAGCAGACATATTAAGGTCTTGAACCATCCCACGCCATCTTTTTAAGACGTCTGATTCTGATTCTTGGCCGTTTTCAGACTTTAAGCCACCTAACCCTGACCTATTAATTATTAAATAATTAAAGGAATCAGCAACTCAAGGAAAAACCAAAGATGTTGAACTGGATCTTTAGATGCCTTGTTACCAGCAGGCTGTCACAAAAACACAATTTGTTCCTGGTTGGTAAGCTGAATCTGTAAAAATGACCCAAGACAACACTGTTTGACGTGTGAAATAGTAGGTTGGCTCCAGCAAGGTGATCCCCAAATCAAACTGATCAGTCATTGATCAGCTGAAGGTTGATGCATCTTTGCTGGAGTTTCTCTTAATTCTTGAAATTATGATTTTTAGATATTTGCTGTAGTTTTATTTTATTTGTATGCCCTAATGCTTTGCATTTTGCACCCTTAATGTTTACTTTTTTTTAAGCACCAGCTACATTTTACTGAAGCGGTTCGCATCCGAGTATGAAGAAGCTGTGATGAGGATCAGCACCTCCAAATCTGAGGCCATGGTCCTCGGTTGGAAGAAGGTGGACTGCTCTCTTCAGGTCAAGGGTGAGGTTCTGCCTCAAGTGGAGGAGTTCAAGTATCTCAGGGGTTTTCTACACAAGTGAGGGAAGAATGGAGTGTGAGACTGACAGACAGATTGGTGCAGCATCTGCAGTTTTACAGACTTTGTGCCAGTTTGTGGTGAAGAGAGAGCTGAGCTGCAAGGCCAAGATCTCTGTTTACCAACACTCACTAATGGCCCTGAACTGTGGGTGGGGACTGAAGGAACAATATTGCAGATACAGGTGATCAAAATGAGTTTTCTCTGCAGGGTAGCTGGACCAGAAGAGTCCAGGACAGATGAGTAGAACCGCTGCTCCTCTA
>JARVGQ010000002.1:29475921-29487094 GCA_031762355.1 Hypsolebias martinsi | reverse complement strand
CCTGAGGTCCAGTGTCCAGAGCTGCAGTCTTCATTTCAAAATAAAGCCTGTAAATGCTTTATTCTGTGTTGGTGGCACTTCTGGGTCCTTAGTTTACTTATTCATTACAGAAATCTAAGCTTTTAATTTGTTCAGAGCTTTTATTTTTTATAAAGAGCTTTGAGAACGTGTTTGTTGCAAACTGTGCTATACAGATAAATTAAGGGTTTAAATAAATGTGGACTATGAAACTGTTATACATATTTCCTTAATGAATGTTCATACAACAAGGAAAGCACAGCCATTACAGAAGCGGGACTGTCAGAAGTACTTGCTATAAGAGTCTTCTATTTTCCACAGACCGAAGAAAATAATACAGTTAGAAGTGAAAACATCTTGTTCATTGTACTAAAGGAAGATTGCAGAGTCTTGTACTTGTCAAGGGAGGTGGCAAGCATCCATTCAAATACCCTTGGGGTTTAAAGATGGCCTGTTCTACATCTTGGCAGCAAATGTCAGATTTAGAAAACACCTCCAGCCCAAACGAGTTTATTTCAGACTTTCAGAGTGAAAGTGGGAAAATTATAGCACAAATGCCTGAAGGGAAATAGATTTCTTTTGTCCCCTAACATCCTCCTAATAGATAAAAGTTTATTGTAACAACGAGAGAGGTTTTGCAACTCTGACTAGAGTAGAGAATGAGTAGAGATGCATGAGTTCCAACAAAGCTAAAAGTACAAAAGTATTTGTACTTAACTGAACAAAATGATTAAATGAATAAACTTCTCCCTCAGATACAGAAAGCTGTTTTTGTATTCCATTATAAAATGATTATACATTTTTGGGATTGGAATTAGACATCAAAACTGATGATTGATAATACACCAAACAAATAATAGAAAATGCTAAATAATTTATCTCCACAATTAATTGTGGAGACACATTCATCACTCTCGTCCAATAATAATAATAATAATATCATGCAGCGGGTGTTATCTGCCCCATCCTTACCTCTTCATCAGCACACTTTAATGGACCTTTTTATGGATACTAATGTGCATATGTGAAGTCAGGCATAACGTACCCAAACACATCCATAGCCGTTTCTGATAGCTATGGTAGAACATAATAGAATACCAACCTTTAGTAAAAGCAAATGCAACGATGAAGCATCAAACTTGAGAATAATTTTTCATAGGATTTTGTCAGATGAAAAGTTCTTGTCAATGATAGTAACTAATATACTCAAATGACAACATTTGATTAGATGTCAAATAACTGGACTTAGACTTGAACCTATCTAGAACACAGCATAGCAGAATACTGACTTTGATCATGCGCATCAGTATCTGTAAAAAAGGTCGGTGGCTTCATCTTAGCATTGAACCACTGTATCAGCCTTTCCTCTCCAGCCCCGTTAAGAAGTTGTCACTAATCTGGGAGTGATCATGGACCCTTCCATGAAACTTAACAGTCATGTAAACAGGATTGTTACATCCTGTTTTTTTTTCAGCTGAGGTGACTGTCTGAAGCCCATACTGTCCAAAAGTAACCTGGAGACAGTAATCCATGCTTTAACATCCAGGTTTGATTACTGCAATGCAATTCTTTTTTGAATCAGTCAGACCTCCATCACATGACTACAACTGGTCCATAATGCTGCAGCCCGATTTTTAACTGGTACAGACAAAAGAGAGCACATTACTCCAGTTCTGGACTCACTTCACTGGCTCCAGGTTCACTTTCAAATTCATTTTAAAATACTTCTATATGTTTTCAAATCTCTGAACAGTTCTGCCTCCACTTATCTTGCTGATCTGCTGCAGCCATATGTCCCACAGCGCTCTCTGAGATCAGACCAGATGCTTTCATCGGTTCCAGGCATTTGTTTTAAGCTCAGACGTGACAGGACCTTCTCTGTTGCAGGTCCAAAACTGTGGAATGACTTACCACTACGTCAGGCAGGCCCCTTCTCTCACTGTTTTTAAATCTCACTTACAAACTCACTTTTATTCCCTGACCTTTGACACTGTGTGACTTGTTTTTAATCCTGTCTGTTTTCCACAATGTTGGTCTTTTAGTTATTATATTTTTCCATTTGGATCTATGTTTTTATCCTGTGTCCTTTGCTTGTTTGTTTTTGTTGTACAGCACTTTGGTTGGCCTTGCTGCTGTTTTAAGTGCTTTATAACTAAAGTGGTATAGTATGGTATATTCACAAATTAGATAGCTAATTATGTACTAGTATAAACACATCCAAGTTCAGCAGGTTTGAGTGATTTGCACTTTATGTTTCAGTACACGACAAATCTCTGTAGCCCTTACAGCATAATTCATAATGACCATCTGTCACAAATATAGCCACAATAAAATGAAAGGATATTTAACCAACAAAACATTCTGAGTAGATTTCTTAATTTTTGGATGTGAAGCACTGCTTGTTGAAAAGATCTATAGTTAAAAGTTTTGGCGTTCTGCACCAATAACATGCATTTTGCTCTAATTTATTTGTAGATACTGTACATTACTATGACTGACACTCATCACTGGAACAAAGGACAAATATTAATTTTCTAGATGTCTGTGCTCTTTGTAAAGGCAGCAGAGCAGCAGGTTGCTAAAATCCTCTTTTTTTTAATTCTTCAGACACAACTACCACTTGACCTCTGTAGGAAGTAAATACCTGTAATGACTCTAGACATCACGATCTTGAGGTTTTTGTGTTTGTTTAGTAATTTGAATTTAGTTATTTGATCCAAAATGTCCTTGTTTAGTTGAGATTCCCTGTGTTCAGCAAGTGTTCTGTTAGTTTCCTCCTTGTGTTACTTGCTGTAGATTTCCCTCAGTCATTCTGGCTTTCAGCTCCCATCTCACACCTGCACTCCATCTTCTCATCAGCCCACATGCTTCTACTCAGTAATCATCCCTCTGAGCTTCCTTCCTTCATACCTTCCTCATTGTTTTGTTATCTTGTTTGCCATCTGGTCCCTTGTTCCTTGTTTGCTCCTGAGTTTGTAGTTCTGCTTGCTGCCTTGTCAGCACTTTTTATTTTATTAAAGCGTTTTTCCACTTACTCCTGCTGCCACGTGTCTGCATCTTGGGATCCTCTTGGCTGTCATCAAATCTGACATGGTGCATGGAGCAAACAGTGTTAGTTTGAGAACGCTTTGCCCTGGAAGTTGTTTCTGTATTATGACAGGGTTTTCCTTTAATTACATTCATCATATCACTGAAATGTGGGCGAACTGCGCTAGCACAAAGAGACGCTGTAGCCAAGTTGAAAGACAAAGCTCACTTTGTACATCTTTAAGAATTAGACGGATGTGTAAAATTCAAAATAGTGGCAGAAAAAAAACTGTGTAAAACATTAGTGAATGTGGCCCACAGTCTATAAAAACTATTTTAAAGGATAATGATTAAAAATGAAATTTTTATGGTGTTTTGAGGGCAGCACGGTGGTGTGGTTGGTAGAGCTGTCATCTCTCAGGGAGAAGGTTGCCAGATCAAAACCCAGCTGGGGGCCTTTCGGGGTGGTTTCCATGTTCTCTCTGGGCATGTGGGGGTTCTCTCCAGGTACTCCAGTTTCCTCCCACAAACCAAAAACATGCATGTTAGACTGATTGGTAACTCTAAATTGTCTCTAGCTGTGAGTGAGAGAGTGAATGGTTGTTTGTCTCTATGTGTCCCTGTGATGGACTGGAGACCTGCCCAGGGTGTACCCCGCCTCTTGCACAGTGATTGCTGGACATGGGCACTGGCGACCCCTGTGACCCAAAATGGAAGAAGCGGGTAAATATAATGGATGGATTGATGTAAATGCTGTCTTATAGACTAGGTTCCTCCAAATGATGGACCATGATTTTGACCTGGACCCAAGTTAATTCTCATCCAAACCCAGATCAGATGGTAAATACAATTTATGTTTTTACCTGTGCATGCATTCTAGTATTTACAGTAAATAATTTTCGGAAACATTTATCATAATGAACACCTTGTTCCTGTCTGTGGGCTTTGCGTCTGCAGAGATGCAAACCTTTAAAACTACTGTATACACATAATGAAAATTAGCATGGATGTTACTAACAGAGAAAATGAGAGGGAAACTAAAGGTTTTAATTCAGACCAAATGGACTTGTGTGTCCATTTTCCTTTAGAGAAGTTAAAACCCATCTGCCTCATCCAGAGACAGTGATGATTATTACATTTTCAGTGTAACTTGTTATTTCTTAATTAAACACAAATTATTTGAGCAATCACTAAAATCATTACAACTAAAATTTGACCTGAAGGCACAAAAGTAAAATGATCTATAAATCTAGTTTTATAGATCCATTCGTTGTCTGTTAGGTAACAAACTTTGATAACATGAATACATGTTTTTACATGATAGTCTTGTTATCATGTTAGATAGCTCACATAAAAATCCTTAACAACTTAAAGAGCGTTAGAGGGGGTTCAACTGCTGAGGCTTTATTAATATTTCTATTTACATGAGAACTGTAAGAATAAAGAGGAAGCAAAACATGTTATTTCTTTTTGAAGCAAGCACCATATTATTACATGCTTATGTCATAGGGTTTTATTTTAATTATAAATGCTAGTTTTAGGCTACTAAAAGTTAGAAAACCCTAACCAGTTTATTTCTTATTTTAACAACAGTTTAAATATATAGGTAGACTTTGCAAAATTTTAGCCAAAGACCATTGTTATAGACGTTTGTTTTAGACAATCAATTTCATGACAGTTATTTACACATAGTTGCATCTTTCCAAGTGCATAAAGCAGCAGAACACCAGGAGTGCAGTCTGGGGTTCTTCCAGCAAGAACATCAAATTCCTGCAGAAACCGACGTTGATGCAAAGCTTGAAGTGATAACATTTATATAAACTGCTATGAAATTTCCAATGATGGACTGTTTTAGGATGGTAGATTCTGCCAGCAGGTTGACTGCAGGCACAGTTTCAGATATGACACAGTTGCTCTGTGGAAAGCGTGGTCCTGCTGCTCCGAGTGGCGTCTGAATTTAACCTTAAACAGACCACCTCCGCTCAGTGGTCTAGTCTACATTTTTGTAGTGGGCATACTGTGATTAGAAACCAAAGTACACCAGTTAGTACAATGTAATTGTCAATGTATTTTGATTTTTAAGCAAATAGAACATTTCCAAATTTCTCTGATGCTTATATTTGAATAAATGTACAACAAACTTTGTACAACAGTTGGCTTTGTATTAAAAACGTTACATAATTTACAAATCAGTATCAAAGCAAAACATGTTCAAGTAGTAAGTAGTAAGTACAGAATTATATAATAATTTGCTGGATAAGTGAATGTAATAAACAAGCACTGCATACAGACAGATTGTTACAGAAGCATTTTACTGCTGTTTAACGTATCAATGATACATGTCTAATTATATGTCATGTATCATTTGGGCACTTTTAAGTGGGTATACTGAAATTCTTAAGTTTTTCTAGTGGTCTGTATGCCCATGTATCACGCAGACTACACCACTGCATATAACACAAAACAACTTGTTTCACAATTAAACTTTTGCCTGCAAATTTAAAATGAGTTTTCTCATCATCATCATTCTTATGTTTACGTTGGAAATGCCCCCCCCCAAAAAAAAAGAATTATGTCATGTTGAAAATTGTGGGAAATCTTATTAAACTGATCCGTCTTCACAACTAAAAACAAAAATGTCATGCACTGTCCGTGGTGCTGAAAGCGTAGCCTCACAAACAGTGAACAAACTCTTGCACAACACATCACCACTGATAATTTGTTGCGTATTTTTCATAATCTTTTCTTATGCCTTGACAGGAATGAAGACCCCAACTCCAGCCTCTGCCTTTGTGCCCACTGCTGAGGCAAACGCATTCCAGCCCCAGGTGAAGACCCTTCCATCTCCCTCTGTTGACGCAAAGCAGCAACTGCAACGCAAAATCCAGAAGAAGCAGCAGGAGCAGAAGCTGCACTCCCCGCTGCCTACAGAGACCCAAGTCAAGCGAACAGAGGCCAGTACCCCTGGACCCACCATTCCCTGCGGCAGCCCCGCTCTACTATCCCCTCAGCCCACTATAGGAATCGTTGTAGCAGCTGTCCCCAGCCCAGTCACGGTACATGGCTTACTTTTCCCCACAAAACATGTTCAGAGATGTTGCTCATATGTTTGTATGTGCTAACTTGTCTTGTTGCTCCATCAGGTACAGAGAACCAGGCAGATAATGACCTCACCCAGCCCTGTGGGAACCGCAGAAGGAAAAGTGTTGCCTGTGAACTTTCAAGTTGTCACTCAATCTCTCAAACAGTCCCCAAAAACTCCTCAGAACATCCCAGCTAGTCCTGTAGGTGACCGGCTGGCACGGCACGGTACGCGGTACGCCCAGATCCTGCCCAAGCCCTCTGCCACTAGTGCCATCACGTTGCGCTCTCCACCCACCCTGCTCATCACCAACAGTCCTATAAAAACCGTGATGCCCTCTCCCCATGTCAGCTCAGTGAACGTTGTGAAGATGACGGCTATTGCTTTGGCTCCCAGCAGCAGCAGCAGCACAACTGTGCGACCAGCCTCGACAGGCGTGAGTACCTTGGCTGCGTCAGACGATTCCCAGCAGTCACAGAGCGGAGGTTCAGCTGCCCCGCAATCTCCTGTAGTCAAATTCAGTGCAGCAGCCTCCACCCCAATCCTCTCTGCAGACACTAAAGTGGTGTCTGAACCTGGAAACGACAACAGCTCCACATCTGTTGCAGAGAAACATGTCGGTGGAGCCAAAGAGGAGAGAGTGGCCAAATTCAGGGCTGCGAGTGAGCCAAGCTTCCTTGTGAAGTGTTCTCCAGGACCAGAAAAAGTGGTTAGGATGAAAATTGACTCCACGTCCCCGCCCACCTCTACAACTAGGATACAGGACAGCAATAACAGTAACTGCCATGACAGTACTTTGTACCTGACTGTTGATAATCAGAACTCTAATGGCAACTCATCGTCCAGTGGCTCATCTGCTGTTACCCCAACGTCGAAGGATCCCTGTCCAGATGCCAAGAGCCCTAGGAAACGCACGGCTGGGGAATCCCATGTCATCCCTGTTAAGAGGGTGTTTATCTCCCAGCAACCACTTGCTGTAGTTGACAATCCCAAACCTGGGGTCAGTGCTGCAGTGAAGAGGATTCCCAGACCAGGAACCCCTGCTAGACCAGAGAGTGCCCCCTGCAAAGGGACTGCGAAACACACACCTACAGGGCACACACAGATTCTTGCACTCACCGACGCTCCCCTCACACACACAGAAGGAACGCAGACGGTCCTCAAACAGCAAGATGTGCTGGTGAAACATGAAGACCCTTCCGTCAGTGTGGGTACAAATGTTGGAGCAGCTGGAAACAACACATCTGATCAGGCTTTGCTGCAGCAGATCACTGGGGACCCTCGTGCCATACCAGCCAACTCAGGACCACACGAAGCCTCTGTGAGCGAGCTAAAGAGCACAATATGGGAGACACAGCAGATACCAGCAGAACACAAACAAGCCTCTTCCAACCAACTTGCCATGATAGCTCAACCTTCTGAGGCCTCAGACCAGCTGAACCTTGCACAGGAAATGGTTGACTTTGCAGGTTCCCAGTCCAACATGGATTATTTCCCGTTCAATGATGACGACATGACCCAGGACAGCATCGTGGAGGAGCTGGTCCAAATGGAGGAGCAGATGAAGCTCAAGGGTTTGTTTGGTAACTGCGTGGATGTGTCCCTTCAGAGTCAGTCGACTAATGGTCAAGGTTCAATCCTCAGTGCTCATCAAGCCAATTCTACCTTCTACCACTCCACCCACAGCAGCACCACTCCTGTTCAAACTCCCACTCCAACACCAACGCCTACCCCGACACCAACGCCCACCTCTGAAATGACACTTGCGCACAATCTGACAAGGGAGAGCCCCTGCTCCCGTTTGGCCCCCATCACTCCAGTGGATGGAGCTATGGGTCGTCACACACCCATCAGCACGCCCCTGTCCAACTGCAGCAGCAGTGTTCCCCCAAGCCCTGTGGAGTGCAGAAACCCTTTTGCTTTCACTCCCATTAACTCTAGCATCACCGGGTATCATGATGCAAGCATCGTTTCCAGTAGCCCCGTTAAGCCGATGCAAAGGCCCATGGCAACACATCCTGACAAGGCCAAACTGGAGTGGATCAACAACCGCTACAACAGCACCTCTGCTGGTCCTTTGTCCAACCATAGCATTGGCATTCTGCCCAGCTACCAAGACCTGGTAGATGATCAGTTTCGTAAGCCTCATGCATTTGCAATTCCTGGCCAGTCATTTCAGTCTCAGTCGAGACAGGACGCTGCTCACTTCGGCCGCTTAACACCAATTTCTCCAGTGCAGCAGCAGATAGCAAGTGTAACAACTCCTACCAAACAGGAGAGTTTTGCAGTGCCTGCACCGTTAGACAACAAGGCTTTAACCTCATCCACGTCCAGTACTTTTCGTTGCCGCAGCGTTAGCCCTGCTGTGCGGCAGAGGAACTTCAGCGGAAACACTGCTCCTCCAGCCACCACCACGAGCTCTACGACAACCACTCGAGCTGTGGTCTCACCCTTTAACTCCCCCATCACGTCTGAGGTGCTCAGTATCCTGTCCAACAGTCAGGCGGTCGGCTCCGTCCATAGCATGGTCCAGCGTAGTCAGTCTGTACCTCTGAACATCATGATGCAGAGTGAGATGCTGCCTGTGCAGGGTCAGAGCAACACATCCAAGATCACCAACGTTCTGCTCAACAAGATGGAAGCAGATGGTGACGATTCTGTCCGCGGTCTGGGCATCAACAACCTCCCCTCCAACTACACGGCCCGTATGAACCTCACACAGATCCTGGAGACCACTTCGAGCTTTGCAGGAGGAGCTGCCCATCAGACTCAGTTGCCTGTCAGTTCCAGCCCTGCTGCCTTTGAGCTCCAGCAGCACGGCTACCTCACCACTAGCGGCGGAGAACAAGTGAATTTCTCCACTGGGGACGGTCAAGCACAAATGAGGTCTGGTGAGCAAGACCAACACCAGCAGCAGCTCCAAGAGGATCCTGTGCAGACACAACCGCAGCTCCTCCTCCAGAGCACACAGCAGCAGGATGTGGAGGACGAACAGCAACAGATTGATTTCAACAACACTGTCAAGGACTTGCTGGGGGAGGATAGCCTCAACCCCAGTTCTCAGCTGGTAGGTCAGGTAGCTTCGGAGCTCAACGCTGTGGCGTCTGACTTTTCAAGCGACATCAGACTGACCTCAGATCTGTCCAGTAGCATCACTGACCTTAATACATTGGACCCCAACTTGCTGTTTGATCCCAATCAGCAGCAGGAACAATATGAAGACTCGACACTGGAAGAACTGAAGAACGACCCCCTTTTTCAGCAGATATGCAGTGATACTGTGAACTCTGGCTTTGACTGGCTAGAAAGCAAAGACCAGCCTACTACAGTAGAAATGCTGGGCTAAATTTTACTCTGTATAATTTCTGTTCTCTGTTGTTTGGGTTAGTGCATATGTAATATATCTGTTTTTAAACCAGTTTGTTGGGATTTGTCTGGACTTTGCCGTTCATTCTGTTTAAAAGTGCCAGGCTTACCAGAAAATCTCTCCCACTGATGTGTAATAACTTACTTCCCGTATCATTTTGTCACCAAAAAAAAAAACGTCAGTACCCCCTCCCCCCTCTGTTCACCTAAAACCAACAATGTAAGCATTTCAAGTAAAGTGTGGGCGCTTAGTGGCTGTAGGCACTTAAATAAGCATTTCTGTGCTATGAACATTCTCTGAAGGGTAATATTCAATAATGCAATATTTATACCGTATGAACAAATAAGGAAGGTAATATGGTTCGGAAATCTGGCACAAAATACTTCACCAAAAACACATGCCGTTGTACTTTTGTCAATGCGTGCAGTTCAACCAAATGGAGACAATATTGGTATTTGTAGTATATGCACATAATAGTTTTAGTATGTTTGTCTGCCATATCAAAATATTACAAGGGTTGCATCTTAAGCTCCCAGGTGCTGAATTTCTGACATAATCTTTATACTTTATCATATGCTAAATCAGTGGAAAACTGATTCACATCTGAGCTTTGTTCGAGAGTGAAATTTCTCAAAGCCTATACTTCTTGCACTGTTTAATATCTTACAATGGGAGTATATGAGTCATTGGGGAGAAGATGGAGATGTGGGCCGCTCCTTTGGATTGCTCTTTGAAAGAAATCAACAACTGGCTGCCTTATTCTCAGAGTCTAAGGCCTTACGCCACCTTAAGAGAAACTGTATATAGTATACTGTTTTAAGATATCCAGAGCTTCATTGTTTTAAGGCAGCTGTTACTCTGATGTTTTCAGTACTTCTTATTTTTGTTTTGTTACAACTTAAACTTGTTTTGTGTATGATTACTATACTGTGTGTGCCCTTGTTCATTAATTTAGAGAAATTTGCCATGACTTGATTTCTTAAAAACCCTTAATGGGCACGTTGCAGTCATGAGATTTTTTTTATTTGTATTTTTTTCCCCCCATGGCATGCTAAACTCCCAGCTTGAATCTGTAAAATGAACGGTATGGAGAGGGCGTTGCTGTGAGGGAATACCTAGAGGTCACCAATGTTCTGCTTTGATGCTATCTTGACATCAAGAGTCAATTATGTTTGCAGACATCCAGCCTTACGTCCATACCAAAGATGATCTGTTTGAGAATCATAAGATTATCACACGTAGAAACACTCCGAGTAGACATTACCAACAATGGGAAGTAGGCAGCCTCAGAGATACGGGAAAAAAAAGAAAAAGCTAAGGATTAAGTTGCGTGAATCTTATGTACAGTTTGTAAATTTGTGAAATGGTCACCATCCTATGTTTTATAGGTAACCATGGACCTGAAAGCATGTTGAAACCATCACTGCTAGCCAGGTAGGCTATGTGATAACAGTAGGATGCTTGCTTGAGTTTTTGGCGATTTGTCAATGTTGTAAAAGTCATGTTTGAGCTCCATCTGTAAATAGGGTAGAAACATAGAAATTTGATGTATCAAGACACTATATTATGGCCATTATCTAGCTAAGTATGTGCCATTGAAAAGAGAAAAAAAGCTTAACAGATTATAGTTGGCAAGATACTGTATGTTGTGCGTTACATTTCTGGCTCAGTGTGTCTTA
>JARVGQ010000002.1:29449794-29459815 GCA_031762355.1 Hypsolebias martinsi | reverse complement strand
ATGACATCATCAACTACTCGAGCTCTACTCGAGTATTATTATGTTAATGTCGAGTTTAAAAATTATGTACTCGTTCAACCCCTAGACACAAACATATTGTTCAGCTGAAGCAGAAAGTGCATATTTATGAAAACTAATGGTCAAGATGATGCAGTGTTTTCTATTTACTTACTACAGCCAATACCATTTAATGAAACTTTCATAAAAATTGCCCCAGAATTCAGTTTTTAAGACATTTACATATTCAAAGAATCATTATTTAGACTATTTTGAAAAATGTTTCATTAAAACTATCTCCTCATCAGTATTTGAATTGTTTCACTCATGAAAAAGTTTAATCAACAATGTGAAATGTTTTGTTTTTGTCCTCCAGTGTTTTCTGATGATCTATACCACATAGACCAGAGGTCCATGACTGGGATTATGGTTGGTGTGAGCATTGCATTAACCTGTATCGCCATGTGTGCCCTGATCCTGATCAGCAAGGGCAAACCAAGGTACTAAATATCCTTGAAGGCAAAAAGAAAAAGATAATATAAACACGTGCATAAAATGTGTCATTGTGTGACCTACAGAAAATCATCCAGTACCAAAGTGATTGCTGTGGGAGCATCTGAAGTTTCACATTCTGGTTTGCCGCTGCCCAGTGACTACCACTCAGAGAACGTTGAGGCCCTTTTACCGATGATAAGTGACTTCATAGATGCAAAGGTGAGACAACTAGTGACTGCTGGTCTTTTAGTTGCTGTATGTTTACATTCTTGTGCTTATATTTGTTCCAGGGTGGATCTAATATTGTCATAAATAGTGCTGGTCCAGTCAGCAATAAGATCCAAAGCAGCAGGTGGCTGCTTTTCAAAAATGAGATCCAAGCTCCACCTTCAACTGATGTAAGTGGCGTCAGATTGTTCAAGTCATCCAGACTTTTGTCTGGTTTGTTGTACCCTGTTTTACTTTCGTCACTGTCTCTTTAGGCTGAAACTAAAGCCAGCTTGTACGAGGCTGGTAAAACTGTCCTGAGGTACGACGAGCGTCTTGGCTCGGCGCCTCTGCCCATTTCGTCCCAGGAGATGCTCTTCGGACCTCTTCACTCAAAGAAACCTCACACTGATGAGGGCAGCCAAGAAACAGGAGATTCTGGACACTACTCCAACGAAGAAAGCAACGAGGAGATGAGCAACCCCCCAACCACTCACAGTTCAATAACTGGATCTTCGGGGTCAGATAGTGGTCCTGCTGGTGCTGAGCTGAAGCACTCTTTTAAAGTGGAAACAGAAACGATGCACCTCTTCCATCATGTCGCCTCTGATGCTTCCTGGCCTTCCAGCTCCTCAGATGACTCTCTTCCTGCCCCGTACACTCTCATAGCAGGCAGCACCTGACCTCGCCGGGCCTGGGTCTGCACTTCAGCGGCCAAAGCTACGCCACTTCTACCTCATTCACTTCCTGAGAGGAGCCCCTTCGTGACAGACAAGGGTTCAGGAAGTCAGCTGCTGCAATGGAAGGATGTGCATTCGCTTCGGACGTTCCTACCTCAGGATTTAGTATGAATGTCTTTTGAAACTTTTTTTTCAACAACTTTCTACCTGTTTGTGTGTTTGGCAGTGTCTGTCCTAACCAAAGCTCACCCATGATGAATGTTAAAAAAAAAAAAAAAAAAGTCAAAAAGTACTGGGATGCATTTGCATTATATTTAATGGCCTTTCCACTAGAGCGAAAGATGTAGTGGATTCCCCCCTTTTTGACGGATTATCTACCTCGGTGTCCTGCTCTTTAAATTCCTCCTTTTCACCACAAACTGCAGTATTATCTAACACTCAGGGGACAAAGTAAAACGCTTCAGTTTTGTATATTTTAATGTGTCCTATACAGTATTGCATTCTACTTTTTTATTTTCATGGTTGAAAGAGCTTTTGTTTCACTTTTTTTTTCTTTGTTGTGAATATGACAAGTGCATTAGATTTTGTCAAACAATTTTTAGCTTTATCAGCATTTTTAGTGCACTGAAATCAAAGCTTTAACATGGCCTTATAATAGAAAGGGCTTTACTATAAATGATTAGATCCAAAGACGGAAAGAAACTGTACCCAAAGAGTTTTTCGATGATACAAAAGAAGCTATAAGGCAACCAAAAATATAGCCGATGAACACTGAGGAAGTGTTTGCCAAAATATTGTGTTTGCCAGAGATGTAAAAAATTCTTCAAATGATGCTATTTCTCTGTGTAAATGTGTTTAGTGCTTTACTCTGGTGAAAGCTTTAGCACAAGCCTTGTGCTCCACCTGCCTTCTAGACCATTGCTATTATCCAAAGAGTTGTCTTCTTCCTCAGATGGGTACGGCTTATTTTATATACAGTTGATCCATGGTACGCCGCGGTGGAAAGTATTGTCACAAGACCAAAGATCCGGTGTGTCCTGCCGGTGACGAATGATCAGAGTTATTCCTAAGAATCATTTGTCACAGTTCATTATGAAATAATTTTTGTAAGGATGAAGATTTCTCTTCTTCTCGTTGGTATATTTCCTGTCCAGGGGTGACAGTGAAGGATTCAGACTATCATAATGGAAACCCTCTCAGTGAAGAGCAACATAATCATTTTTTACATCTTTGTAAAACAAATAATCCTGACCAAAGGATCCATCGTTGTTATATAGTGATTTCATTTGGTTTTCATTTACATTGCGTATGTGATTTGATGATTTCCAATAAGTTTGGTTACTAGAAAGGCCTTTTCAAATTATTTTAAGTTTGAAATGTAAGAACTTCTGATTGATTTTTAGGTCACGTTGGAAAAGTTAAGATTTAGATTGAACTTTTTTAGCTTAATGTTGTAAACCAAAACATTTCTCAGATCGTAATGTGACATTTTCCAAAACAAATTCAATTTATCGGCGCGATGATTTCCATAAAATGTGAATTTGGAAGCCCATGGTACCATTGCTGTTACTGGTTTTTGATACTGGTGTAGAATGTAGATTTTACTGTTATTTAAGTTTTCCAATGTTTTTGATTTTGAGTACCAAAATATGATTTTTTTTAAACCAAAGTGAGCAACAAAATTTTATGTGATGAGATGTTGCAACAGACTTTTGATACTCTCAAATTTGTTACAAAGGTTAGGTAATAAAATTGTTCTTGAAAAACAAATCCTGTGCTGTTTCTTTATGTTGAATCAATGCCCACCTCCAAAGGCGACAAAGTTTTTGCCCATGTTTGTGTTTGGTTTTAGCATCAGCAAAATATGTCATGAACCTGTAGACAAATTGTAACAAAACAAATTAACCATTGCATCCACAACTAATTTTGTTTTGGAGTCAACCTCATTCAAGATGGCTGGCACAGCCCTGTAACCTCAGTAAACAAAAACCTAGATGTTAATGTAAATGTTGGTGGGGTGGTAGCTGAGCATCATCTCTAACACATACTCTGAGTGCTTACACCTTGTGCAATATTTATATTTTAAACTTTTGGGCAAAAATGGTAAGAGTCAACTCTGCTTGTAGATTAGAACAAGAACACAAGCCCATGAACCCCCCTCCCGCCCCCGTAGCCCTTCTCATAAACAGATGAGCCCAGCCAGCTCTTCATAACCTCATGCAGGACGTGGGATAAGGAGCGCCAAAATCCAGGATCCCCGTCCAAGTTGGGATGTTTGGTAGAAAACACGTTTTTTTCTCCGTTTTATTTTTAAAGATGACAGAAATGGGTTGCAGCGACGGAGGTCTTTAATCCATGTCTATTTCACTTGGTTGTCCACTGGACAGTGGCACAGTTGGTAGGGCTGCCGCCTCTCAGCTAGAAGGCCGCTGGTTCAAATTCCAGTGGCCCAGGGCCTTTCTGTGTGGAGTTTGCATGTTCATTCTCTTTGTGCATACGTGGGTTTTCTCCGTGTACTCCTCCCACAGACCAAAAACATGCATGACTGATTGGTAACTCTAAATTGTCTCTAGAGTGAGAGAGTGAATGATTGTTTGTCTCATTTGTCTCTATGTGTCCCTGTGATGGACTGGAGACATGTCCAGGGTGTCCCCCACCTCTCGCACAGTGACTGCTGGACATGGACACCAGCAGTGACCCCATGACCCTAAAAGGAAGAAGCGGGTAAAGATAAGGAGTGAATGGATGGATGGATAGATGGATGTCCACCAGACAACCTCAAGGCGAGATCTGGTTATCCAAGATGAAAATTGATGTCTCGTGCAAACAGAACCCACATTATGTCGACCCAGATTTATCTTCAATGTAACATTTGTTTCTGGGAGCGACATCACTTCTGAACTGTGTTTGTCTCACGTCATTTAAATCAGTGCAATGTGCTCGCAGGGTGGTGTTAGCAACATGTGAAGCAACATGTGGACAACAAACAGAGGGTGTCATGTGCATGATTGATTTATTCAGTTTGTAACTTTTTATTTTATTATCTTATGCCATGTTGGACTTTAAGGTGTGGTTTGGTAAAGAACCTCAGATTTAAAAGTCAGAACTCCAACTTTGCGTTCTGCTCCTGTTCTTACATTAATTCTTGTTCCCCTTCCATCATTAAGACATACACATTTTTTTGTTTCCATCAATTATTCAATAACTTGTCAATTTTTATCATTAGACTACCCCATAATAGCATTAAAGTCCCCACAGCATATTACTGTCCCTCCCAGCACCTCTTCCATCAACTCCAGTGACAATGTTTTACACTGTTTATAAAAATCAGTTATCTTACATTTTCCTTCTTTCCCCAAAATTTTGACACTATATATATTTCAATTCTTTACATTTTCCTAATATTTGATATTGCACTCCTTTATGACTATTACACTCCTCCACCCCCTTCTTGTTGATTTGTTCGTAAACTATTATATCCTGTAATAACAAAATCTAATGTTAGTTTTAACCACCAGTTTTAACCATACAGATAATCTCTGGTTTCTCTTCAAGTCCAGCCTTTGAATTCCTGTCATTACCAATTAAACTTCTTGCATTCTATTGTAATATTATCATATAGTCACCCAGTGTTCCTGGTCTCCCATCTGTTTCCAACCTTTTATTAACATTTTCCCAAGATCCCTTTTTGAACCCAAAAAAACTTTTCAGCTCCTCACACCGTTTTTTTTTTATTTCTCTCTGTTTGGCCTTGTCAGTGCAGTTAATGACATTAATGACATAAGCTATGAGTAATAGATTTTTTTTTTTTACTGGCATTGTGATGTTTTCCTCTGTTTGTGGTTTGCTGGTACTTTGTTGTGGGTTTTGTCTCTGTTTGTCCTGTCTCTCTTGTCTTTTGTCCTTTTACACTTTTGACTTCCTCTGCATATGTTGTGTTTTTATTCAGTTTAATTGGTTGGATTTCTTTAGCCATTTCCTTCACCTCACACATCCCCCATATATAACTCTATGTTGCCCTCCACAATTACAACAGTTTTCCTTTGCTTCTCTACATTCTTCTATCCCGTGATCTTCTCCACACTTTGGATACCTCTGCTTTCCTTTGCATGTTGCTACAATGTGTCCATATTTTTGACAAACTCCCAACTTAACAGTTCTTGACAGTCTTTTCAAGTTGTTCACTTGTGCTCAAACAATGTTTCTTTTTATGTTATCTAAATCCTCATCTACTGGAATAATCACCCCATGAATCGCTTTATTGTCTCCTATAATCATGTTTCACATTACCGGTACTATTTTTCTTACAAATGTTCTCGAAGTGCAAAGCCTTATTCTTTCTGTTCTTCATTTTTGCAAGTCTCTAATAAGTTTCCGTCTCTTGACACGTCACCATTTTTATGTCCCTAATTTTCTTTGTTTGTTTCTCTAGAAATCAAAATGGGGCCATGTTACCCTGCCCTTCCTTGTTCCTTAGTATTATTTTAACTTCCTCCCTCACTACTTTTATTCTTGCTATCCTTTCTTCATCCGAACTGCTTCCTTACAACTTTTGTTTATTACTCTGACTGTCAACCAACCTCACTTCCTCCATTTTATTTCTTCTACCAGTCCACCCCTCAAAATCCATGTCTACCTCATCTCCTACCTGCGTTTCCAGCTGAACCATTCACAGTTTATGCCAATATCTGCTTCTTCCAAAATCCCCCCTCCCCCCAAAAAAATTTATAAAAAAAATCCAAATATCTGTCCAAAAAGGTTTTTAAATTTCATGCCAACTCTCTAGGTGCCACGTCCAAGAGGCATGGCACTGGATCACTGAAGGTTTTATGCAGTCCACTGATGAGGAGGACGTGATTCCAGGTGTGCAGCATAGTGTGACAGCAGGCCTGCAAACAAACAGAAGAGAAAAGTTGTCCTTTTGAGAACTTCTAGAAATCAGTGGCTGTAACAACATCCCCCATGACAATTATCCTGCCACCAAAACATAAAAAAATACCAAATTACGTAATCTAGATGGTTCATTAGCCACAACATTATCTACCCCTTTCTTGTGTCTAAAGCCCGATTGTCTTGTTGAGCCAGCAGGGCCCAGTGCATCAATCTGTGGTTGTGGTTGTACATATGGTTTAGGAATACCAAAGGATTGTGACATGTATAAACAACAATAGACTCTGCACTGGAACCAACATAAACTTCAAAATGTTGTAATGCAAGGATCATTACAAAGGTCTCCTTCTCTATTGTAGAGCAGTTAAGTTGATGCTGAAAAGTAGGACACAAGGTGACTGATGCCATCATGTCCATCTTGTAAGAGCACCCAAATACCATCACAATATACTACAAAAAATGATCTGGAGTAACAAAAGCTGAAATCTCAGAGGCCCTGGATGTCAGAGGAACCTGCCAGTAGCCTTTCAATGTTGTTATCTATTCAGCTTGACCAGTGCTGTCACTGCAGTCTTCCATACGGGGCAGTGGGAATGAGTCAGGTGCTGTGACTGCATTCACTTATATTCAACCATCATGTTCATTTTCAGCAGCTGGTGATTGTTAGGGTTTGCTGACAAATGTTGTTAAGAGGTCTGGGAGGCCCAGAAGTGGAAACTTGAAGAATACTGTATTGATCCTACCACATTTATGGGACACAGGCATCAGATGGAAAGATGGAAAACGTGAGTCTTCATCTGATCACATGTATCAGCCAGGATCTGATCACTGACCCGCTGACAGAGACTGCCAATGAGAATGTGTAGCATCAGAGGTCAGTCCCAGCTCCTGCTGGTCACAAAACTGGACCATACCAGGCACGGACCCCACTTCAAAATGGGCCCAGTGTATATAGAGGCCAACCTGTGTTAACCAGACATGTTATCAGATCCTCCCAGCTGCAGCAACCTGGAAAAAAATGGAGATGTAAATTTTGGAAGCTGTCAGCTTCAGCCAACAAGAGGAGACAGTGTTGAAGATAACAAGTTGGACCGGAAGAAACAAAGAGATTGAAGAGAAGAATCACTATGACTTTGTGTGTTTAAAGTGCATATTTTCCTTTTTTTCATAATCAGAGAAAGGAGGTGTATGTAATTCTATTCTTTATGCATAATCATATGACATGATGTAATTCTAGTTAGTCCTCTTTGAGACATGAAGTAGAAGAAGTATGTATGTTGTATTTGGGTTGTGCACAATAGAGCTGGGGCTTACCTTCATAAGGTTTTTGCATTTGGGCTTGGACAGTAGAGTACTTCCTGTTGCCCTTGGGTGACGGGAGGGTTAAGAGGACCAGCATTTATCGTAAGTTTCTTCTTTTTGTCTTTTGATTTTTAGAAAAGAGAGATTTATGTGAGGACATAGTTGTAGACTGTGATACACCTTGATTTTTCCTTTTGATTTTTATATAACATACATTGAATGTAAGTTTTAAAGTGCACAACACCTTTCACTTTTAATAAAAGTCTGTGCACACAAAAGTGAAATGGCAGCTCCAGGGACATCCCTAAATTCTGTTGAGCAACTTTTAACTTGTTTCTTCCTCAGTTCTTTATTTGGTACCGTAAAGGGCACAGGCTGTGGTAGACCTAAAGGTCCAAATGTGACACCACCACCACCACCACCTGTCTGCTGCTTAAAGCCACCTGAGGGGGAGTGTGAGGAGCTGGGACCTGCAGTGGCTGGGTGTTCCTCTGGCTAACCTATCGACATGTCGACGCCTTCTCACAGATATTCTGTTTATTAAATAAATCAATGTTATTTTATGTATAAAAAAGGCCAAAGTATTTGTTTTTCGGAAATGTAATTTCAGAGTGTTTTGGGTGATGATGTCTACATCATTGGTGATGAACAGGAACCCTGTGATATCTCAGACGTTCGGTTTTGCCTCTCTGGGTCAGGTGGGCCTCAGAGAGATCCTGCGCCACAGTCATGTCCATAGATCATCATATCTTCCTGTCTTTCCAGTTTTCTTTGGTCGGCCTTATGATCCTGCTCTCTCAGCTACCTCACTAAAGTGGAGCTGCTTTGGTGTCTGATCATCATCCTTTCGACATACATGACACGGCCAACAGAGACCAGTAGTCCTCACTATGGTTTCAATGATTGTGTAGTTTCCTCCATGGTTATGTGCTGCCACCTCTTGTTTAGAATGAGGAGCAGAGCATGCTGGTGGGACATCTCTAATACATGATGTTTGACTAGGGCTGAATCTGGGCACTTGATGTGCAGGACTTCTGTTTTGGGCATGTTTATTGTCAGGCCCCAGCCTTTGCAGGACAAACACAGGTGCATTTACATATCAACTACAGGTAGTCCTCGACTTAAGGCGCCCTCGACTTACAGCAACTCGGACTTAAGAACGGGTGTGCTAACATACATTTTACATGTATTTCCTCGACTTACGGCAAAAATTCGGACTTACGAACGGGTTTGCGGCGCAGTATGATGAGTTTCGACTTACATCAAAACCGAGTTAAGAACGGTTTGTAGGTACGGAACCCGTTCGTAAGTTGAGGACTACCTGTATATGTAACCATACACTGTGCATTTATACACACTTATGTAAGTACAGTAGTCCCTCACTACTTCTCAGTTTGACTTTCGCAGACTCACTGTTTTCATAAGTTTTCCCTGTAAGAATGTACGACACACGATTGGCTGATTGATGGAAGGTGGCCAACCAGTGCATTGTGCTCTGTACCCCAGGTGCAGATGGGTTCAGTAACCGTAGCATCAGTCTGCCTGCTCTCTTTCTCTGTGCTCTTAGAGCATTCAGAGAGTGTAGAACATTGTTAAGAACACTGCAAGAGTGTGGGAAGGATTGATAAAGCCTTAAAATATATATGAACACTAAAACAAATGTAATGTCTCGCAGATTTTCACTTATTGCGGAGGTGGATGGAATGCACCCCTGCAATAAGGGACCACAATATAAATGTGCACATGCACACACAAAGTATGCTTGCTCACTTACGTTAGTATACACCAGGGCTTTTCAACTGGTGGCCCGACTTCAATCCAGCCCACTAATGACTTCATATATATTTTTGGTTCTGGGATTGGCTTTTTGGGTTATGTTTATTGAATTTATGATTCATCCATTATCTTTTACCCTCTTCTTCCATTTTTGGGTCATGGGGGTCGCCGATGCCCATGTCCAGCAATCACTGTGTGAGGGTTGGGGTACACCCTGGACGGGTCGCAAGTCCATCACAGGGACACATGGAGACAAACAACATTCACTCTCTCACTCACACCTAGAGACGAGTTACCAATCAGCCTAACATGCATGTTTTTGGTCTGTGGGAGGAAACCGGAGTAACAGGAGGAAACCCATGCATGCATGGAGAAAACATGCAAACTCCACCCAGAAAGGCCCCCGGAGTGGGATTTGAACCAGGGACCTGCTCGCTGAGAGGCAGCAGCTCTACCAGTTGTGCCACCGTGCTGTCCAGGTAACAGATCATTTTAAAAATTAGGTTTATTTACATAATGACTTTAATCGCTGGCTGTCCGACCCCTGAGCAGCTGGCTTTCAGAAACTATGCCCCCTGAGCAGTTTTGTTGAATAGCCCTGGTATACATCCCCCCCCCCCCACCACACACACACACACACACACACACACACACACACACACACACACACACAC
>JARVGQ010000002.1:29348614-29360063 GCA_031762355.1 Hypsolebias martinsi | reverse complement strand
TGTGTGTGTGTGTGTGTGTGTGTGTGTGTGTGTGTGTGTGTGTGTGTGTGTGTGTGTGTGTGTGTGTGTGTTTAGTGCATCAGGTGGCGGAGAAAGTGGAAGCTCTGGGTCAGTTTGTCATGAAGACCCGCAGAACTCTGAAGGGCCATGGGAACAAAGTCCTGTGCATGGACTGGTGTAAAGACAAGAGGAGGATCGTCAGCTCCTCACAGGTCACACATTTTGTTCATGGTGCTGCTGCAACATGAACACATTCACTTTCTCTAATTGTCTCAATGATCTTTTGTCCCAGGATGGAAAGGTGATCGTGTGGGATGCTTTCACCACCAACAAGGTAATTGCAATGCCTTAATTTAAACACATCAGTCAAAACAACATGCAATGGTTCAATCTCTAAAGGCATGTGCATGTTTCCAAAAACAGTACTGTACTATTCACGTTCAGAAGAAAATAATAAAATCTGCATGATGGTTTCAAAACTTATGGAGCGAGCAGAAATTTAAAATGATCGGAACATTTGACATGTATTTAAAGGGATAGTTCAAATAGTGTGAATTGGGGTTTTGTGGAAAGGTTATGAACAATGATTACTCTGTTTACCTTGGAAGCTGAAAATCAGATCAGACCAGACCTAAAGGGATAGTCTGCTCATTTTTGAAATGGTGTCCTGTCAAATGTGTTGTTATCACTTCTGATTGTTTATGATGCCGGTCATAGAGCAGAGAGAAAAGGACAGAAGTCTTCATCCACGATAAGCTTATAGTCAAACAAAGGCTTGTTTTATATTGTTTTTCAGGCTTATAAAATAACTGTAAAAACTGTGAAACTAATAATAAACTTCTAGAGTTTTGCGTGAAACTGTTTAGATTGTAACTGTGTTACTGTGCAGACAGTTTTCACTTGTCCAGTCTCACCACAGCTCACTTCGACTTTACTGGGTCTACCCATTCTAGGTGTTTTTTTTTATATAACTTAAGTGTCTCCTCAGTGTGTGTGGGAGGGGGAGTGGTGGTGCAGAGGCTATGGCGGTGGGCCCGTGATCAGAGGGTTGGCGGTCAACTCCCCGGTTCAACCCTTTGGACTGACAACATCAAAATGTGGGTGGAAAAGGTGAACCACCCAAACCTGTCTCCACCCTCGTTTGCCCAACTCAACCCCCCCCCCGCCAGTTGCACCCTGGGTGCCTTGGATGGCAGCCATCTGCTTCACATGTGTGCTCACATGTGCAATGGAAAAAAAATGCACATAATTAATTTCACAGTTGGGGATTAATAGAGTACAATAAAAAAATTTAAATAAAAATCATCATATCACAGCTGCCCCAAACTTTCACAACATTATTTTTTATCCAAGACAAACACAACAGCAACAGGCAAATAAGTGAAGTCGAGTCACAAAACATTCACTGTGCTCTGCCACGGTTTCCAAAACTGTCTTGGCTGAGCTGAGGTCACCTTCCTATGGTCAGTCAGAGTCCATCAATCAGGTCCATCTGGTCAGGCTCCCCCTGGACTCTGTCACCAGCCAATAAGCACAAAAATGGCCGCACTTCCTCATAGTACCACTGTGTTTGCTGAGGCCGTCTTATTGGATATACTTTATATGTTTTGAAGTACATAAGAATAAATGTTGGGCTCTGGTCTGAGGTTTTAAAAATGGTGGCATTGATTCCTGTGAAGGAGACGTTCTCATGATAGATGCTGCTCTCTGTTGTGTTGATGGCCTGCAGTCTGCTGATGTTGCATCTTCTGCTTGACTCGGTTCACTCAGCCAAATGGGTCCTAAGAGAACCAAGCTGGAAATGGGTGGAATCACCCAATGGAAGGACTAAAGTGAGTCGAGCCCTTGGAATAAGGCCACATGTGAGCTGGCATAGGTTGAGCGCTGATGGTGCTGTGGGTCAGATGAACAGTCTGCCTACGATTATGTCTAGTCCATCAAAAGTTCACTTTCTGGTGAACTGATATAATCAGCAGCCTCTCAGCTGGTCTCTCTTGTAAATGAGTCCTCGAGGCTCAATGGGATTAACCTGCCTAAATAAAGGTTGAATGAAACTATCAGCATAAACATGATCTACACCCAGTGCACACATTTTCATGTTGTAACACTGACGTTCGAGTGAGAATACAGCAATAAACTAATCCATGTATGCAAAACTGTAGAGGTTTAATATTAGCTAAAAAACCATGTTTTTTTTGTTTTTCACACTGGTATGTCATTTTTGAAATGGAGTTGATTTATAAACATGCAAAATAACATGCGTTTTAGTTTCCGTCATCTTCCAGTTTATTTTAGAATGGATTTTAAACACGGGCAGCTGTGGATGAGTGGTTAAAGCAGTCGGCCTCCAATGCAAGAGTTGGGGGTTCGATTCCACCAGTCACAGGCTGAGTGTCCCTGGGCAAGATACTGAACCCCTCATTGCCTCCGATGTGTGTCAGTGCATGAATGTACTTTGTAACAAAGCCCTGATTACGGTAGTCTTTGTAAAAGTATAGTAGAGTGCTGTATGAATGGGTAAATGAGGGCACAGATTGTGTTGTAAAGCACTTTGAGTATCTTGATAAGATACAAATATACCATTTATTCACTTTTAAAGCTCTTAATGGTCTTGTTTCACCTTATTTGGCTATCTAGTAGCTTTTTTGAGTATGAAAGAACCTTAAGATCAACTAATACTTTTTTACTGTTTGTTCCAAAGTCCAAATGCAAATACTGTATTGGAGTAATGGGCCTTTTCGGTCGCCGCACCCAGACTCTGGAACGAACAAACAAACAAACTCAGGATTTGCTCTCTATCACTGATCTGGGCCTTTTAAAATCTAAAGTTAAAACATTTTTATTCAGGCAGGCTTTTACTTCCTAGTGGCACTTTTGACATTTTTGTATTGTTTTTATTGAATTATTATTATTATTATTATTATTTACTTTTGTATTGTGAGGACCTTTGTTCACCTTTTCGGTATTGGAAAGGTCTGTAAAAATTAAACGTTCATTGATTGTTGATTAATGTCGATGTTGATTGATTGGCACTATTTGACAGAACGTCACTTCATAAATGACCAAACTTTTAACCGTGTTCCAAATAAAATTCATAAAACCAATGCTTAAGCTCAGTGCCCATGCTACTTGCCATTAACAATACAAACTGTTAACAATGGACTGGTCTGTGCTGTGTGTTTGGACACCTCAGTTTGGAGAAATAAATTTAATTTTGACAGACAGACATGCTAACTGCTATTATTAAACAGAGAAAAGGACAATGTCTTTATTTGTTGAGGTTCAGTTTAAAAAATGTTTTATATAATCTTTTGTATAAAGAGATTTGTGATCTCAATGTGATTTGCCTGGTTAAATAAAGGTTAATAAAATGCCAACTTTATTTTATGAGTCTTTACATCATTGCCGTACATCAACATTTCATTACAATGTTATGACAATGTGCTTAAATGCACCAACTGAGCTACAGCCTGTTACTGGAGATGCAAATAACCACAGAAGTCCATGTGAATAATTGTGAGTTGACACTGATTTAACAGTTTAGAAAACAGCATTCACATGAACCACGGACATTTTCAGGATTAGAGTTGGTTTTAGGGTCAACAATCCACTTGGATTAGCCATTAGCTAAAAGAGCTATTTACTATTATTTACCATATTATTTGTTCGTAACTTTTCAACAAAACCACTCCTTAAAAGATCTAAACTATTACTTTAGGACTAAAAAGACAATTAAAGAAAAACAGGCAGGTAGAAACATTTCACAAAGAATCTCAAACACACACTGTCTTCTATCTCTTTTTTTTAATTCTTTTCAGCTTAGTCCTGATTTTTTTTTTTTTTTGTCAAATCTAAATTTTACTGTAAACTTTCTTTAACTGAAGTTTAGTTCTTTACATTATATTGGAAACGGAGTTTAAGTCACTGTGAAACCAGGAGATATAAAATGCCTTTTACTGAAGAGGGATTGTTAACAAGTAATGTTTATATTATTGTCCACAACATTTTATTTTTAATTGTCATTTATTTAAAGACAATTTCCAGCACTTCTTATACCCATCATCTTATGCTTTCTAATCAAGCCTATAATGAATTGTCACCGTTTCATTCACACTCGTGCTGTTTGGTGTTGATCAGGAGCACGCCGTGACAATGCCTTGTACCTGGGTGATGGCCTGCGCCTACGCTCCATCTGGCTGCGCCGTTGCTTGTGGGTGAGTACGTTACTACTCCTGACACTAAAATCTGCTTTTATTTGTTGTTAATGTTGGTGTGTTTTGAACTAGGCTTTTCCTTTCTATCCCACTGGTCAGGAAGAATATTTATAAGAAATCATTTGTACCATTTCAGTAATGTTCTTAAACAAAGCTAAATAGACATAGCTTAATGGTGTTAACTAATGCTGATAATACCCTGATGCATGCTCAATAATCCAGGTAGAAAAATCTAAAAGAGCTAAGTCTGATCCTCTGGACAAAAACAAACAAACAACAACAACAACAAAAAAAAAACTGTAGAAATGTTTCGTCTTTCGTCCGAAAGACTTCCTCAGTCTGAGATGCTGTATTCAGCTCAGTCTTATAAATAGCACCCTCTCACAGTGGATCAACCAGTACCAGTACTTACCATACTTATTCAAAATGTATTAAATATTTTGGTGTTGATAATGTGGTTTTGTTATGTTATATTGTTGGTTCTTGTGTATGTATGATGAGTAGAGCGTGTCAAAAGAGAATTTCTGCCACAGTTGTGGTAGACAATAAAAAGTTCTCATCTTACCGTATCTTATCTAAGACCTAAGATCTAAGTTCTAGACTTGTGCCGCTCGGAGTGGCTGCATGTCGGAGCAGCTCTCTTACTTTTATTCTGAGTTATTGCTTTTGAAAACTTTAATTCCTCTTTTTTCTGGATGTAAATCGCTTTTTTCGGATGATTATTTCCTCTGGTATCGGATGCCGTGCAGCTGGAAGAATTTTTACTGAAACCTTTTTACTTTTGGGCATTTGTTATGTTGCATGACCATGGCCACAAGGTGTTTTGTTTATAACTGGGAGCAACTGATTAACATCTCAAAGCTCAGATATCTCAACTACAGCTCCAAATCCCAAATGAGTTGAAAAGGAGGCACCACGGACATATTCCCACCAACCTGGTGGCAGTGCTTGAGTATCTGACCACTGAGATCCTGGAGCTGGTGGGAAACTTGGCTTGTGACAATGGGAGGACCGGGATCATCCTCCGGCACCTTCAGCTGTCTGTCCGTGGTGACATGGAGCTCGGCAGACTGCTGGGAGGAGTGACCATCGCTCAGGGAGGAATTCTGCCTGGCATTCGGGCAGTTCTGCTGCCCAGGAGGATGGAGAGTCCCGCCGGCTCTGACAGCAAGCTGGATCCAGGTGGACAGATCAGTATCTGTGACCAGATTCTTCAGATTCGCTGCAGGAGATCCTTCCTGCCCACAGCTATCAGCATCTACCGTATAACAACTCTTGAATGAAACCAGGATGATGAGCTACAATAGCACTTAATTTACCTTTGGGATTAATAAAGTATTTTTAATTGAATTGAATTTAATCTTATCTTTTTTTGTCTTATCTTTCTATAACAGTGGCCTGGACAATAAATGCTCTGTGTATCCTCTGTCCCTGGATAAGAACGAGAACCTGGCTGCGAAGAAGAAGTCAGTGGCTATGCACACAAACTATCTGTCTGCCTGCAGCTTTACCAACTCAGACATGCAGGTGAGAAGACAGAAAAAAACACCTTCAGAGTGAATCAGATATGGAGGTACTCTCATTGTTGATGCAAGTGTGAACACCAACAGCTTTGTGACTTTGGTAATAATCATGTGACTGCTGAGTCGGCTGCTTGTTTTCCTGGTAAAATTATTATTATTATTATTATTATTTTGGCAATTACACTACTTTAGCACAGGTGATTCTGTAATCTGACAATTAGGGTGCTTAATTCCTAGTGGTGACAATGGCTTTTGGCTTGAACAACATGGTGGCCATTGGCGGCAGAAGCATTTGTAATTGTGGGGTGGGGGGTGTTGTTCTGGGAATCCTCCCCCAGAAATTTTTGAATGAAGTAGGTGCCATTTCTTGCATTCTGGTGTATTTTTATGGGTTTTATTTAAACATCTACGTTTACCTACATAAGAAAACACTTGATTCAGTAACAATTTTAGAGAGCATGACACAACTAGAAGTAGCCTGACCAACAGCTCTCCTTGTGTGACTAGAGCATGGTACGCTTCTCTTATGCATCCTAAACCCCCCCCCACCCCCACCCCCACCCCCAGCTCCTGCCAGTAAGGGGTATTTCACTTCTGGACAAATTGAGGTTGCCAACTGGTCAGTTTGCTGACGAGCCTACTGGTTTGATTGACAGGTGGCGTCAATGATCCGACTTGTGCAAAAAAATCTGATTTACTGAACCATTTAAGTATCATCATTTATTCCATAACTATTCAAAATGTATTAAATATTTTGGTGACTCTAAGATTTGAGAACTTTGAGAAAAATTGTAATGATGGTTTCTTAATTTTTCAGTGGGGCTAAGTTCAAATTTAGGGATACTTGAGCACCCCTAAAAAGAGGCTAAAATCACCACTGGTTTAGCATACCAAAATATTTTGCTGAACTATAAGTGCTATGACTTTTAATATTTGTAACATTTATACTTTTTGGATTATTTAACTTTATTACAAGAATTATAGACATACAATGAAATATCTTAATTCCTTTCAAAAACACTTTCTGTAATCCGCTTCAACATTGTTGGTTTATTTTATCTGCTTATGTTCCTTTCAGCCTTTAGGCACTATCTTTCTAATTTTTGTAGTGATTGTCTTGCTAACTTTAACTTTTAGCTACATTTTTTGTTGTTACCAATTTAAGCTATTGGCAATCCATTCATCCAGCCATTTCCGAGTTGTGGGGGAGCTGGTTCCTATCTCCAGCTGCCATTGTGTGAGATGCGGGGTGCACCCTGGACAGGATGCAAGTGCACCACAGGGACACATATGGTATTTTTGCATTGTAATGCCTGGCCCAGATTCAAAGATCAAACCCAGATTCTATGTACTGTATTTACATTTGGCATTATGACCCACTTCAGGGGGTAGGTAGTCACGTCATAGATAAGTTATCCCCCAGAGACTGCTCATTCCCTTCACTGGTATGTTGCTGTTGAGAGAGAGCTCTGTTTTTTATTTTTATTTTTTGCTTTAAGTATGGACTCCCAAAACATTTTGTTATCCTAGAAAAATGATTAGGTGAGTGTATTCCTCTGAATTTCTCTCAAATAATATGATTATATGATGATAATGTGATGATATCACATGTTTTTGGTATGATGATCCCCACACACATCGAGACACTCTGCTCAAAGAAAACACAAACATGGCCGGGGTAGAATAAGAGCAGGACAACTTCAGCCAGGCCGGGCCTTAGGATGCAAAAATGCCTATAGAGACAACCAACCGGCCACATGTTCACCCACACCTAGAGAAGATTACCAGTTAGCCCAGTATGCATGTTTTTGGTCCGTGGGAGGAAGCTGAAGTGCTCGGAGCATGCAAAGAGAGAACATGCAAACTCCACCCAGAAAGGCTGGGAGCTGAACTGGCATCCTTTTTACTGTAGCTCCACCATGTCACCCAGCGATTAGCAATTATGTTGCTTATTTTTGCTAATTGTAACACATAGCTACAGTTTTTCCACATTTATATTTTAGCTACAGTTTTGTTAATTTTAGGTTTTAGCAACAGTTTTGCTCATTTTCAAACTTCTGTTACTTCTTTGCTCATTTGATCTGCTTTTCTTGTTATTTTAACATTTCAGTTAACAATTCTGCCTTTAACAAATTTCAACAAGTTATACAGCACTCAGCACTCACACTGCTTTTTCACTGAAAATGCAACTTATCATGTTCTCTCCTGGTTTAGTGTCCTGGTCACATGTTTCTCACAACAAAACCTATTTTTAACAGTTTTATATTATAACTTTTCAAATCTTTTTTTCTAAGCTTCTTCACCTCCTCCTCTTGTCTGATTGTGTTAAAGATCTTGACATCCAGCGGTGATGGAACCTGTGCATTATGGGATGTTGAGAGTGGGCAGCTGCTGCAGAGCTTCCATGGACACGCTGCAGATGTGCTCTGTCTGGACCTCGCTCCATCTGAAACTGGGAACACGTTTGTTTCAGGGGTGAGGATACACTCTCTGTGCAGCTGTCTGTGCAACTTATTTAAACTTATTAAGAATTTTTTTTCATTTAATTTGTTTACTACATTCTCATTTATTATCACCCCGCAGGGCTGTGATAAGAAGGCTAATGTGTGGGACATGCGTTCAGGGCAGTGCATTCAGTCTTTTGAAACTCATGAATCTGACATAAATAGTGTGCGGTAAGTTATTTGAATTTAAGAGTTAAAAACAAGTGAATTTGCATAACATTAAGTGGTGAAAAACATATTAAACTGTTACATGCTTGTTATATAATTTTGATAATTATTCAAAATATAATTTTTCCATTTGTTTCTTTTAACCCGATCATTATTTATTAATAAATTGTCCACGTTTTTCAATAGCTACTATCCAAGTGGAGATGCTTTTGCATCTGGATCAGATGATGCTACAGTAAGTGCTCTAAATAGCAACACACACACATAACACAGAGAAAGGGTTTAAACTGCACTCAAATTATTTTAAATTGATGTTAAGTATAAATCACACTCTTGTTTCAGTGTCGTCTGTATGACTTAAGGGCAGACAGAGAAGTGGCTATTTATTCTAAAGACAGCATCATATTTGGGGTCTCCAGCGTTGATTTCTCCCTCAGTGGTATGCATACATTTTTGACTCTTATTATAAACATTAAGGTTCATGAAAATGTTGCTCTTTCCTACTGTTAAAAAACAAACTTTTTTGGGTGTGTTTATTTTCTTAGGTCGGCTACTGTTTGGTGGCTACAATGACTACACCATAAATGTGTGGGATGTTCTCAAAGGAACACGGGTCTCCATTCTGTTTGGACATGAGAACCGTGTCAGCACACTGCGTGTCTCCCCTGATGGGACGGCCTTCTGCACAGGATCCTGGGACCACACTCTGCGGGTATGAGGTCTTTGTATTTCTTTCAGTAACGCAGCTGACAACAGTGCATGCTTCAGTGACTCTTAAGGTGATAAATGCTATTTCTTTCTTTCTTTTTTTTTCCAGATCTGGGCCTAAGCAGCAAGCCAGGATTAGTTTAGTGGACAAATCTACTGAAGGCACACAGATGTTTCTGTTTGCTAGAGTACAATCACAGAGATAGAAACTCAGTTTTGGTTGTAGATAGTACATATCAATAGCACTGTATATACTCCAGTCAGGTCAGTATAGATTTAAATATTTTAAAGAGTAAATAAACCAAATGGCACGCTTGCATTACAGTATAACCAAAAGGAGAAAAAAAAAGCACAGAAAAACTTATCATAGCTCATGATATTTAAAATTATGTTGAAAAAAATATTAATGGTAGTGACTTGCATTGGTCTAGGGTAGAAGTGGCATAAAAAGTCATGTATTGTATGTGCCCACATAAAGGACATTATTTGTTTTCTTCACAAGTGATAAAAATAATTAACACAGTCTGAAAAGAAAAACCAAATAAAGCAAATATGGCTCTTAGGATAGGTGCAAGGTGGTTTCATTGGGAGGATAACAGTAAATGTTGCTAGAAAGACATAAAAATAATTATTAATCAGTCTCAAGCCTATTAAAGGAACTGGGCTTGAGAAAGAACTGTTAAAATAAACAAAACTGCATTTTTATATCATTTTATTATCTTATTATATTATTGTTATTTTTTATAAGTTAAAAATATACAAATCTTCTCTCCAGGTCTCTCTTGTAAATGAGTCCTCGACCTGCCTAAATAAAGGTTGAATGAATGAATTTCCAACAGCAGCTCACCTGCCAAAATTAAGTAAACAAACAAGGTTGATTTTTTTCTTTCTTATCTGTGTTTTTTTTTTATCTTCTTATTTGTTTATCACTTTTGAAAAACACCACCAAATTTTTTGAACGTTCAGTCACATTAGATATTTTATTTTATTTTTTGCAGTTTCAATAAAGAACGAATATGGGAATGTACTTCCTCCTTTGCAGCTGTATGGCTGTAATTTCATTTTGACTTTAATTATTTTATTGTAGTTTAGTGTACAGATATGCAAGGGACTGTTATTCAGAATATTCCAAACATAATAAACCAAGTTTGAGTATTACTAGTGTTTGTGTCATTCTTGCTCTGAATTTCATGTTGACGCTGCATGACTGTTCCTGTTGAAGATTTCAATAAAGTTTTTTTAAGATAGCGGAAGTGACATCATCAAAACGCTCTGCCATTCAAAAATAATGGCCGATCTCTTGTGCTGTTTGTTTTTTTTTTACTTTATAAAGCCGTTCTAAATGTCGAACAGGGGATTTTGTAATAGAGTGCCATTGTGTATAGATAGGCAATTTAAAGATTTTAGGTTTTACAGGTAAAAGTCACTCGAAAATTGTGTTTTTTTTTTGTTGTTTGTTTTTTTTCCAAAATGAGCGATGTTGTGGAGAAGACGCTGACAGCTCTGCCAAGCCTCCTCTCTTTGGACTCTCAACCTGGTTCTGCAAAACTCTCCACTAACTCCAAACTAGGAAATCTCATCAAAGGAATTACTGAGCTGACGTCCAAACATGTAAGTGTGTCCTGCAAGCTTGTTGAAACGCATTTCGTGTTAGCTTGCCGAACCACCTTTTGCTGACATAAAAAAGGGTTTGTCAAACTGGGTCGAGCCTGGTTTTAAAATGTTTAATGGACTGATTCATAGACAACCTTCAGTTGAAGCTTTGTTATTTTCTAGTGTTATCATTTTAGATAAGTAAAGCTGAAGCTTTTAACATACAGTACTTGCTTGTTGTGGTGCGTTCAGGTGCTATTGTTTAGCTCAGACATTTGAAAATGCATCAATAGATTTCCAAACCTATTAACTTTTTCAATCATTCAACCTTTATTTTAACTTGACAATAATATTAAAATTATCGACACTGAACTAACAACTAACTAATTAACTGTGAGCCTAACTAACAATACTCCAAAACTTTCAAAAACCATGTTGTCAGAAAATTCCTAAAATCTAGTTCAGAGTTTTTAAAGTTACTCTGGAGAAATTGTCTTATTAAAACAACAACGTTCATGCTCAATCATCCAGGTACTAAATCCAATAATTCTCAGTCAGGTCATCTGGACACTTTCTTTTTTATAGAAACGTTTCGCCCTCTATCTGGAGGGTTTCATCAGTCGATGAAATCCAGTACAGGTTGTCCTCGGTCCGGTCGTATACGATTTGAACGTAAACCGATGTTCACACAAGCCGCCACTTAGACTGTACATGTACAGTACTGTACAGTTACCAAGCA
>JARVGQ010000002.1:29085513-29103124 GCA_031762355.1 Hypsolebias martinsi | reverse complement strand
AAAAAAAAAAAAAAAACATGCAAATGCTAAATGATTATTTATTTATGAAAGTGTACTCCAGTTGATTAAATCATAAAAGATGCCAGTGGGTACAAAACAGGCTTAGGTGGCTATGTTGTTTGCAAAAATAGGAAATGGATAATGTGCATGGCCTCAAAAACAGTTTTGCAAGCTGTGTATATGTAAATATGAAAATAGGCAGAGATTTTCAATAACTGACTGCTTAAAATGTGGCTACATTGGCAGGACACGAGACTTCAATTGAAGTACCTTTTTAAAAATTTCAGTCACCAACTTGTCTAACAGTTATAGCCATGTGAGATACTAACCCGACACTTTCAGAGCCGTCCTGTTAGGCTTATCTGTGTGTGCTTTGCGTTTATGTCTGGGCCTTTCTGTTACATAGGTCTTCATGTCTGAGTTTGAGTAAAAAGTGCTCACACATACACTGTATCGATTTATGAATGGCACCACCTGGGTCTAATCTGATGCCATGCCTCCACCAGCTGGCAAAGACTGGCACGTCTGAGCTTCAGTTGCTTTTTGAATGTTTGTGAGCCTGACTGAGTGGGAGAATGTGTGGGTGTCTGCATGTTCAGCAGCAATAGCGTGCTTGTGCGAAATAGGTTCTATTTTGCAACTCCTTCTCTGACAGTATGTCTCCCCAGAGAGCTTCCTGCCCTTTTTCTCAACCTTACAATCACCCAGTGCCAACATCTTCCCTCATGACTCCCTTCTCCTCTCTCCTGCTTCTCTTTCCCCCATGGCTCCTTGAAATGGGATGGAAGAACACAGTGGGGAGTATTTATATGCTCAATCTGATTAGTTCTCTGGCTTGTCTTTTTTTTTTTGTGTGTGTGTGCTTTCTCGAAATTTGATCATCACTGTCAAATTTATAATTTCCTAAAATGCCACCTAAAACTGTGATAAATTAAATACTGATGCTTTGCTGTGTCTGTTAAGACAAATTACTGTACCGGTAATTGCATAGCATCTACTTATTATGCAAAATATTTAAATGTAGAAAAATTGTAATATTATAATGCTTTTTTTAAATGATTCCTAATGGCATAAAACTTTGGTCTACTTTAAACGTACTGTAGTCAAAAACAGTATATAAAGATTTGGCTGAATCTTAAACTAGAAAACCACATTTGTTGCTAATTTTTAACAGCTTATTTTATGCAGTTTTCTTCGGCTCTGAGCGTTTGTGTGTTTGTGTTAGCTGAGCTAACCATGATAAATGGGGTTAATCATCTTGGAACCGCAGCGCAGGATGGGTTTTATTAACTGTAATAGCCACAGAACTGGAGTTTGTTCCTTTGTTTCTCTCTCTCTCTCTCTGTGTGTGTGTGTGTGTTTGTGTGTGTGTGTCTGTGTGTCTGTTTGCAGTCTGTATGTTTTCTCCAAGCAGTTGCGTTCATCCATGCAGCTGTTGGTGTGTTTTTTTTCCCATGTGCACACATGTACAGTATGTTCATCCCCAAGCTCTGTAAATGGGAAGAAATAGATCACCTAAGCCTGACATGAAAAATAGATTTATGCTGACATCACATCAAGGTATATCAATTTGTTTGTTAGAAATGCAAAGGTCTCAAGTCAGTTGCAGGTATGTACACTCTGTCCGTTATTCCTTTAAGGATTCGAGGAGCTTTGTCATTCCAATTAAGTAAACAAGGAACAAAAAGAACAAGTACTGAGGTCCCAGTTGTCATCTAAAAATATATAAAGAAGTTTATGTATGTGCATATAAACGTGCGTTAAGTTTTGTTCTATTATCTTGAGCGGAGCAGAAGTTTGGAGCGGAACAAGAGAAAGTTTACGTAGGTATTTCATTTTTTTCAGCACAGGAGCATAAAAAATATTTAGCGTATCTATTCATAAACTCTCACCTGGCACAGAAGTTCCCAGTGCAACAAATACAACTGCTGTGACGGAGTCTTTCAGGCCCACTGTGCAGCCAAAATGAGAAGCCAGATCCCCTGTAATAAAAAGTAAAAACACCAATGCAGTATTGTTAATTATAAAGTTTTAAAAAGCCAAGCATTCTTATATACAAAAGTAAATCAGTCATTGAATTTTGTTTATTTAAAAATGTAAATTTAGTTTTAATATTTTAGAGTAGCCCTCACCGATGACGGCAGTGAGGAGCCCGATCATACAGATTGAGACGACGAAGCAGGCCCAGCCGTTCCAATAATCTGTGGGTGGGACGAAGGCGAACAGAACCTTCCAGAAGACCGTGAGGAAGTGCATGACATAGTCAAAGCAGGAGGGCAGCTTCTCCTCACCGCACTCCTCGTCGTCGTCATCTTCGCCTGGGAAGAAGAAAAAAAATTAAGTAGATCAAAGTTAACATTTCCTCAGAGTACAACTGGAGCAAAGATGATAAAGCAGCACTTCTGAATGAAACAAATCATACAGACAAATCTGGAAATTTGGATTGGGGGCTGGGATATCTGCCTTTGAAATCTACAGTATAAGTGCACCATTTCAGTAGCCACGTTGCATAGTTCAGTTGCCATACTGGCTGAGCACCTTCTGCTGGTATTTCTGTCACTTCCCAACATCTGTCATCATTAGTAACCATGGCAACCCGAGTCATTTACATGTAGGAGCATCTGTTTGAGCTTTCCGAGCCCGCTCTGTTGCCTAGAGTAAGACCCCAGATACACGTAGAGTTTGAGAAGACAAACGCAAACCAAGAAGAAAGTTTAAAGTGGATATAGAAAACTTTTTTCCTGGTCTTAAGGAACTAATATTTGACGTCAATGCTGACTCATACACACTATAACACTTTTTTTGGGCATACATTTTAATTTAAAAATATTCCATTTAGGTTGTCATTCAGACATTCATGGGAAAAGAACAATGGTTCTCCAGCTCGGGGAATATTTAATTTATTTTCTCGCAACTTAAAATTGAAATCTTTCTGCACAGTTCTAGATGAACATGTGGAGTACCCTAGCTTGATACACTTTTAGCTTCACTGTATTAAGGATCAGCATTACAGTAAGACACTTCTGTCCACAGAAATCCCTTTATCAGCATTATATTGTGTCAGCATAGGACACTATAGTATGAAACACACTTTTTTGGTATTTATTTATTTTTATTAAGTTTGCCTTTACTTTTACTTTTTATAATTCATGAAATGCAATCACTTGATTTCCCCTTTGGGATTATCAAACGACTACTGTTTTACTTTGTTTTGCAAGTTTGAGTCACTTTTACTACTCAAATAAAATAATATATTAACAGGCATAAGGACAGTAATAAATATATAGATGGGCAAAGTAAAAAAAAAAATTAACAATTTCTAACCCAACTGCCACATAGGTCTGTGTGATACCTGTGAGTCAAATCACTGCCTCCAGACAAACTGCAGTCAGAGGTTCCGAGTGTGAATATATCGAGTGAATAAATGTGGGAGCAGCTGAAAATCCAAATAACTTTTCCTGCTCAATAACAGAAAACACTCCATGATGTTCTGCTCGATTTATTAAGGAATCAAATGAATAAATGAGACTTCCTGCTGCTTTAGTCAACCGCCCTGATGGGGTGAATCCCTGGAGCGCCAACATCTCCCATTGATTGTACTCGTGCTACTCACTATTTGAGAGTAAATTCAAAAACGGGCTCTGCACTTAAATTCTTTAAAACAGCCAACCAGACCAAATATAAACATTCATCGAACACATGTAACTGCTTGGCAATGGGTTTTTTGCACATTTGTTGGCAAAATCTCATTAATCACTGGACAGATTTTAGTGAAACTTACTTACTGGATATTGATCTACAACTAATTTCTGGAATCAACTTGATTCAAGAGGACCGTCACAGCTAATCAACGTAGGCAAAAACAATAATGGCAATAACTCCATTTTACAGTCGAGCTAAAATTTGTTGCAGCGGGGGCTGGAATTCGTCTCTAATAGATCGAGTCAACAGATTGCTCAACATCTGTTTAGAACTGAAATGTGAGGCGGTGGGTGATGCACACCACTTCAAGGACTTCTACCTTCATTAAAAGAATCAAAGCAAAAAGTCCCCTTTGAGTTGTTTTTGAGAAGTTTAAAGAATTTTAAAAAAAGGAATAATCTGAGGTAATTTGCTCAGTGTATCCCTTGGCAAATACACTATAAAAAACACACAGAAAATACTTTACATTTATTAACACAACAGGTCAAATAATCTATATGTTAAAACAAAGGAGTTTGCCAAAAAGGTTAATCATTTGAAAGCCAAGTAATTTCAAAATAATGGTTGGGATTGTGTCATTGCTGACAACATGGAGTACACTTGAAAAAGTTTTAGATATAAAATACTCCAATATTCAAGACACTGTACATATTAGCATCAGCATTATTAATAAAGTAAAATCCAACTTAAAATAGCTCTGTGCATTTCTACAGGGGTCTCAAACTAATATATTTTAAAATAAGTGCTCAAATGAGCAACTACACCTGAATAGCAAAAGATGAGTGAAAGAGAGCAATCATTCATTATGAAAGTTTGAGACACACACTCTTGGCATAAATAATAAAACAAGCCCTTCCATCTGAGCTATACATTTTGTCAGCTCCCCTTTCTGCTCACACACACCATCATGGATGAATAAAGCCATTTTCTCTTTCGCTTTACACTCTGTGCCTGTTTCTAACAGCATTGATTGTTCCTTTTCATTTTCTTAAATTGTATGAATCAATTGTAAGACAAACACACTGGATGAACGTTGAGGCTACAGGATGAGTACAGAGTGCTGAAGAAACAGTTTTAGACTTTGCTATACACCGACACGGCAAGACTTGGAATTGTGTGCAATTCTAAAGCCACATTCAAATAGAGCTTTGTATGGGGGGGAAATTGAGATTTAACTTTACAAACTTGTGTTTATGGTGTTTTCAAAATCAACTAAAGGATTTCTGTGAGCATGACAGTGTTGCAGCTTACTTGGGAGTATTGAGAAAAATAAGAAATAACCACACTGATGGTGTCATGTTATACAGTTTCAGTCTTTATATTGTTGTCAGACTCTGCCTGCCCTGACCTTGTTTCAACTACAATTGTGTGAAGAAAATGTTGATTAACTGGGAATGAGAAACACTTGTATATAAATAAATGAATTTACACCCTTTCCCGCCCTCTTTCTATGAATTTCCAAATCTAATTGCTGGCTTTGTCATGAATTCGATCAGTTTCTGTTGTGCAACATGTTTCACATTGTGTGACAGCATAAACTGGATTGTAAAGGTAGTAATAAGATGAGACAGGATCAGATGAACTGAACGCCCCGTCAGAAGGTGTGCCTGAACCATCAAACTGACACCTATTAATTACATAATCATACATGAACACATGTATGTCTTGATCAATCGATAGAGATGCAACTGATGCCAATTCCAGCACATCACCTGAGAAAGAATCACGTTAAAACAAGAAAAACACAGATTTTAATGATTTTTTTAAAATAATCCATTTATTTTCTGAATAGGAATAAAAAATGGCTGAGCGTTGATTATTCTTTTTTTTTTTAACCATACCAAACCATTTTATTTAAAGAGCACTTAAAACAGCGACAAGGCCAACCAAAGTGCTGTACAAACAAACAAACAACAGGCAACTCATAGGCAACATAGAAACTGAAGTAAAAAACAGAATATAGACATAACAACATCGAAGATAATAAATATAACGACCAACCTATGTGAAGCAAACAGGTTCAAACACTGACCATCAGGTGTTGAAAGTAACGGAATAGTAGTGGGTTTTTAAACGGGATTTGAAAACCGAGAGAGAGGGGGCCTGTCTAAAAAGCAGAGGTAACGCGTTCCAAAGTCTCGGGCCTCCTACAGAGAAGGCCCTGTCGCCTCTGCGCTTAAGACGAGTTCCTAGAGCAGTGAGAAGTAACTGGTCCACTGACCTCAGAGAACGTGGTGGGACATACGGCTGTAGCAAATCAGAGAGATGGGGGCAGGGCAAGACGGTTCAACGATTTGTTGACATACAGGAGAATTTTGAACTGGATTCGAAGATGAACCGGTAGTCAGTGCAGAGAGGCCAAGACTAGTGTAATGTGCTCTCTTTTGTCTGTACTGGTTAAAATCTGGCTGCTGCATTCTGGACCAATTGTAGTTGTGCAATTGTGGTCTGACTGATACCAAACAGGAGTGAATTGTAGTAATCAAGCCTAGATGTAATGAATGCATATAGTACTGTCTCCAAGTTATTTTTGGACAATATAGGCTTCAGCTTAGACAGTCGCCTCAGCTGGAAAAAACAGGATTTAACACTCATGTTTACATGACTGTTGAGGTTCATGGAAGGCTCCATTATCACTCCCAGATTTGTGACTTTTTGTTTTTCTGACAGGGCTAGAGCAGACAGGTCGATGCAGTGGTTCATGATCGTGTCATTGGGAGGGAACAGCATGGCTTCAGACTTCTTTTCATTGAAACTTAAGAAATTTAAAGCCATCCAGTACCTGATGTCAGCCGGGCAGTCGAGCAGAGGTTGAATAGAGCATGTACCACTGTGTCATAGGGAGAAGTAAATTTGACAGTCATCGGCGAAGAAGTGAAAAGGTATGTTGTGTCTCCGTAAAATAGCACCAAGTGGCATCAGATACAAAGAGAATAGGAGAGGACCCAGGATGGACCTCTGCGGAACCCCCCATTTAAGTGCTGCCGCTGCAGAACTAAAATCTTTGATGGAAACACAAAAGGATCTGTCAGTGAGGTAGGACCACTTGAGGGCTGACCCTGTGATGCCCACCCACTGCTCCAACCTAGCAATGAGGATCTCATGGTCATAAAACATGACTCATTACAAGTCCACCCAGTTTAAGATGGCCGCCACTCCAACCATTCTTGGTAAACAGAATGGCTTTAACTTAGTGAATGTTGGAGATGGGGGAGTGGTGGTGCAGAGGGTAAAGAAGTGAGTCTGTGATCAGAAGGTCGCCGGTTCAATGCCCTGGACAACGTTAAAAAATGTTGGTGGGAAAGGTGAAGCACTCACACCTGCCTCCACCCTTATTTTCCCCACTCTGGGCCCCTGAGCAAGGCCCTTACCCCCACCATCTGCTCCCCCAAGATGGCAGTTCGGGAGTGTTTGGATGATCAACAGCTCATGTCTAGAAACATCCTGCTCCTCAGATCTGTATTTACTTTGCTCAGAGATCCTCTTAAAGTTTACAGGGTCAGTGGAGATTAGTCAGACTTTGCTGTAGAAACATTTAAAGATTACACGGGTCACAGAATGTTGGACTTTACACGTCTGAACTGGTATTTTGAAATATTTTACACATTGACTCAGTGGCCGCTTGTCCTGAGCGTGGTTCTGTTGGAGGTTTGTTCCTGTTAAAAGGGAGTTTTTCCTTCCACTGTCTCCTTTGTGTTTGCTCAGGATAGGAGACTGTGATGAAGTGAAGATTCAACACAGTCTGCTGCTTCCTTAGATAGAGAACTTTACTAATTGGCTTTTATTTTTATATATGAATGTTTCTGTTCAGTGCACTGATACGACTTCTGCTGTGACTTGGCGCTATATAAATAAACTGAATTCAGTAGAACTGAATATAAATTACACACCTATTTCATCCAACAAACAAAGCACTATTCATCCTATATCTCAGAATAATATAATCCTATAGCTCTGACTCCTTGATTATTTCAGAGGAGCCTGGTTAAGACATATTGAATACACCTAACTGGCAGAGGTTTTGGTTTTTGAACCTGAAAATCTTAGGAATTGATTTTTCAGTCTTTCACTCTCCTTAGATGACCTTAATCTGGCCTCCAGATCTAATGTTAAAATCTTGGTGTTATTTTTGATCAGGACATATCTTTTATCCCCCACATTAAAAATGTTACTAGAACATCTTCCACCTGTGTAATATCACTAAAATTAGAAACAACTTAAATAAAAATGATGCAGAAAAACTGGTTCATGCATTTGTCAAGTCTAGACTGGACTATTGCAATGGTTTATTATCTGAGTGTCCAAATACTTCTTTAAAAAGTCTTCAATTGATCCAAAATGCTGCTGCCAGATCTTAACTGGAGTTAGTGGGAGAGTTCATATCTCTCCAGTTTTAGCTTCTCTCCATTGGCTCCCTGTCAACTTCAGAATTTAATTCAAAATCTTACTTCTAACCTACAAAGCTCTCAACAACCTAGCTCCATCTTATATTACAGATCTTATTGTTCCATATTTTCCTAACAGAGCACTTCACTCTCAGACTGCAGGTTTACTTGTGGTTCCTAGAGTTTACAAAAGCAGAATAGGAGGAAGATCTTTCAGTCTTTCAGGCTCCTCTCTTGTGGAACCAACTTCCAGTCTCTGTCCGTGAGGCTGACACATTGTCCAGTTTAAGACTGGGATTAAGACTTTCCTTTTTCCATAAATCCTATAGTTAGTGTTGGCTTGTTATGCTGCTATAGGCTTAGACTACTGGAGACAAACTGACCACATTTTTCACTCTGCTACTGTCTTTACTTACTCTACTCAACCTGTTTTGTACAGTATTTGTAATTATTTTTTCTATCCTAGCGAGTTTTTGTCTTTCAGATTCACCTGCACCTACACCTGTACCTGTCATTCTGTGTTTTTTTTGTCTCTCCTTTCTGTCCTCTCAGTCCAGCTGTTCAAAGCAGATGGCCGCTTGTCCTGAGCCTGGTTCTGCTGGAGGTTTCTTCCTGATAAAAGGGAGTTTTTCCTTTTCACTGTTGCCTTTGTGCTTGCTCAAGATGGGAGACTGCAGCGAAGTAAAGATTCTACGAGTCTGCTGGCTTCTTTAGATGGAGAACTTTACTAATTGTCATTTTTATACATGCAAATGTTCCTGTAACGTGTCCTGAGACAACTTTATTTTGAATTGGTGCTATATAAATACACTGAATTGAATATTCGCTGAGGGTTTAAAATAATTTTACTGTTCTCATCAAGGCACACTCACCTTGTTCTTTGTCATTGCTCCAACTATAAGTGGACAGACCATCCCTGACAGAGTTCCCACTCCATTTGAAATCCCCATGAGGATGCTGGCGTAGCGGGGAGCAATGTCCAGATGGTTCACATTGAAACCTACAGCAAAAGGAGTACATTTCATGAAGTCAGTGCAGTGCTAAATAATCATCCAAATAATAATCCATGTTTTAAAGACTCACCTGATATTGCAAACCCACTGAAGCCCACAGCCAGGACTAGAAAAGAGATGGCCACCCCCTTACTGTGAGAGTAACCCACCACCAACAGGAGCGTCGCCTCCATTCCAAACCCTGAAAGCAGGCAGACGATAAACAACTCACGAGAAACATCTGCAACACCACAAGGAACCGTCAGCCGCCTGATGACATCCTCACCTCCACAGTTCATGATTTTACGGACCGTCGTGGTGGACATGATGTTGTGGGTCCGCAGGTAGTCGGCTAACTGGCCTCCTAAAGGCACAATGATGGTCATGACCAGGTGAGGAAGAGCAGACAGCGCTCCAACCTGAGAAACCATCAAATATGAGTCTGAAGCAACTCTGACAGCAACACACAGACCATCATAACTGTCAGAGGATGAACGTGCTGCTGTGTGTCGACCTCTGACTCCAGCGAGCAATAATTCAGCCCAGTAGCAATCCAGTCTCGTTGTGGGCCTGAATTACAGCTGTCAGCGTGGCTTGAACAATGGTTTACACTCTCACTGGAGGGCAATCGTCAGGACCAGATATGATTACTGTACACGAATTCTGTTGTCTGGATGAAGAACTGTTTGGTGATGCGAGGTGATCATACTGAACTGCATCAGGTCCTGTTCAACGTTAGCTCTCTAGGCCTTTTATTTAAAATAATCTATAATGAGCCCGGTCGCTGTAGAAAACATGGACCTGGATGTTTTTTTGGTTTTGTTTTCATGATTAAAAATGTAAAACTGTTCCAGCAATGATTGTTTTATCCTTGAAAAGGCGTGAGGAACAGAAGAACGGCGTTTAAAAACAGCAGTTTAACTCTCCTTGCTATGAGTGTTTCTGTCTGTTGGCAGCGCTACACCGTGATCTGGAGTTTATGTCACGTTTTAAAAGTACCAAGCTGCAGCTTCGTTGGAAACGAGTAAATCAATCAACTTTTAACTCTTTACTCTACACGTGCAACATGTTCTGTCATGAGATCAGATATTCTGGTTTGTCCTCTAACGCCACAACTCCCCATCATGTGCAGACTATAGAAAACTGAACTCACATTAGGATCTACTCCAATATATCTGTTTTCCTCAGACAGACTGTCTGAACTGACCCACTTTGGATTTGAGTTTACAGCAGTTTATTTGCTGTTCCTTTTTGTCTGATTTAGTTGCAAACTGGCTCAACAAAAATAAACTGGACTGAACAAACACAGAAACTCCAGTTTTATGCCATTTGATGCAGAGCAGTGTGTGTAAAATGAGTTTTAGGAGCTTTGGTGTTGGATACAGCTGCTCTGGTTAGTTAGATACTCTCACCAGAGAGTGAACTAAAGCAGACAGCTAAAGTATTAAAGGCCTAGCATTCCCTGAAGGAATGCATACCACCATTGCCTTTCATGTTAGAGTATTATATCATGTTCTGATGAGAAATCACAGTTAAAGCTGTTTTAATCATCCCTAAAATAACATTTCATGTAATTTCATGCATTATTGCAGGATTGCACATGATCTGTTAGCGTTCAAAGTATGTGCTGAGAATAACCCTCAGCTACTAACACACCAAAGTTCAGCTCCATATTTGTCAATCTAAGGTTTTTATGTTGGCTAATGCCAATTAGCTGTGACATCCATCTTGAACTGTGTTGACTCTAAAAGTTAGTCACTTGTCGATGAACATCAAACATTTACTTTCTGGTCATTTCAATGAAATTTGTCCAGTTCATGAGATATTTTGCTAACAGACAAACACACACGCACACGCTGAGTGCTAGACATTATTGCCGTTTAACCTTTGGCGGAAGGTTAAAAAAAAAAACTATAAAGCTGAAAGAAACTGCATGTTTTAGAACAATTTTGTAAAAGATTTAATGTTAAATCAACTCTTCTCATGGTCTTAATGTTACTAAAAGATGCTTTCATGTTTTTTATTATCATTTGTTTTGTTTGTAAAAGATAAGCAATCATTTTGCCAGACTGAAATTAGAAATTTTCACCCAACAACAGAGAAAATAGAAATCAAAAAGTGGATTCATCACAAGCTTTTTATTCACACGCCAAGCCGCACTTCTATTGAGTTCTTTGCATCTGAGATTATCTTTGTTCTGGTCGGTTCAGAACTAAAAATATACATTTTTCAAAAGCATTTTTTTTTACCTTGCTGATCTCAAAGCCAAAGACTTCCTCAAAGTATGCAGGCTGGCTGATGAGCAGCAGATAAAAGGTCCAGCTTCTGCAGAAATTGGCCACAATGATTGCATAGACAGGCATGGAGGAGAAGAACTTCCTCCAGGGGGTCTTAAATTTCTGCACAATTATAGAAATAAAAATGAATCAGCTGAATGTGAAGCATCGAGTGCAGCATCACTAAACAAGACGGGCCACTCACTTCCATGGCACCCATCAGTTTGGCGCTTTCACCGATGCTCTCCTCGATGTAACGGCGCTCTTCTTCAGTGATGGTCGGGTGCTCAGCCGGGCTCTCATACGATACCAAGATCCAAAACATGTACCAAACTATCCCAAATGATCCTGAAAGAGACCAAGAGTCAATAATGTTTGAGTCAACGCGTGTCTTATTTAACAGTCTCCTTCTAAATCAGGCCATTTTGTAACCTCTGGTCTTGGTCAATGGTTGTTCAAGCTTTCTGAAGGTCTTTCAAAGTTTTACATTGAAATGTGTCTCACTCATTTTCAGTCCTGTGACTGACTGATAATGAAAGTTTTTTTCTGTTTTTCAGACGTATGCAACATTTTGGGCATAAAAAGGCTACAAATCTTAAGAAATGAACAAGAGTTGCGTTGACATGACAAAGAGACTAAGAACATACCAAAACTAACAGTTTGACATGTGTTTTAGATGCAACATGGTGATTCCTAAAGAGCTGCCAGCTCAGAAGATCAACTGAAAGATCTGACCCTTCCTTCATCCCCAACAAATAGAGTACACTTTCTTTATTTTAAAGTATCAACTGCACAACATGCCGTCATGGTCAGGCACAAGGACTGGACAAGAAAAATAAATGGAAAAGGCAGCAGAATTATTTTAAAGACCCGTTGATCAAGACCACCTTACAGAGCAGCCACACTTTCTGTAAGAAGCTAAATGTAAAGATAAGTGGTTTCAAACATTTGTATAGTACTGTATAAATGTAAAAGTTTATTCAGTAGTACTTGAGACAGGGTGTATTTCACCCACATGTGGTATAATACTAATAAGTTAAATTTAGATACTGTGAAACTGTAACTGATAAATTGAATAAATAAAAAGGGCAAACAGCAAGATGGATTTATAATTTCAGCACATTATTCAACTTGTCGTCACTTCGTTGCATCAAAATCACAAAATGTGTAAAATCACTGTTTAGACACCACCCTCACGTTAGTTGCTTCCCATTATATTTGCCACAGATTGTGATTTAAAGGTTTGTTTTTGCAGCGACGCTCACCGTACACGTAGAAGACCGAGGACCATCCTGTGTACTGCACCAGGACCCCAGCCAGAGGCATGGCCACCACTGCACCAGCGTACGACCCTGAACAAGACACGTTACTGTGACTAAGCAGAATGTGATCCTCTGTTGACCCAGAGAGTAGTCTCGTCCCTCCGGTGATTACAAATGTGGTCAGCTCAGACAGCGTAGGGAACAACATTGTGTAATTTTACACCTGTTTCACTGTCTGCACTAAAGTGTGCAATAAAATGTGTGCATGCCAACCCCAGCATGAGAACGTGTTCTTTACCACAGAAGGAGATGGTTGCCAGACGACTTCTTTCCAGCGGTGGGGCCCATTTACTCCAGATCCCATGGCAGGCTGGATAAGTCACACCCTGCACAGAAACAAATAAACCTCAGCTTTATCTGACGTTTTCAAATCAAATGATCAGCATTTAATTACAAAAAAAAAACATGTGTTATCTAGTTTGACATGTGCAATCCCCTGCTTCACTGCCTGACGGACGCAGTCTCTTCTTATTTGTCAAAGCCTCGCAGGACAAATTGAAGTTATTAACAGACAAGGCGACGTGTATTGGAGCTGGCCCTTCTAATAGAAACTAATGGCTCGGGCGTGAGTTGGTGCAAATTCGAGCTGACTTCCCATTTCATGAAAATAATTCACTGAATTGCTCCCATTAAATCTTCATTAAACACTAATTGGCACACAATCAGCTATTGATAGATTCAAATTGCTGGGGCTTGCAGTGGGAGACACCCTGAAATGCTAATGCTTAATTTGTAGTAATAAGCTGAGGCGCAGAACGCAGGCAGCTTTTCCTCTCAATGCTCACGAGGAGCTACTGAAACGACAGTGTGCAGCTAAACACAACAACAAAAGGAAACGACCTTCAGTCTGATAATAGCATTGCTCCCTCTTCTTTGGCTGCGGGAGCCGCCTGCATCAAGTGGTTTTTATCTCTTTTGTTCCACATGTTGCAACGTGAACATGAAGCTGTTCCAGCTCAGAGAACCATGACGCACTAGACCTGCTCTTCAGGGTCTCCTGCTGTTTGTTGACCACTCTGTGTGCAGTTTAATGAAGGGGAGCCTCTTCATCACAGAACGCTTTTACAATTTCAAACCGAACGCAACAGAGGATTTGTGTAAAATGTGGTTACAAACAGAATGTCAGGGTGGTTTGAACGAAGGGGTCAGCTCCAGCTCTGGCCCTGATAATGAGGTGTTGTTTCAGAGTCTTAAATGTCAGCACCTGATGTGCAAAATCGTGCGTACCTCCACCAGGCCTTGTAATATCCTCAAACAGATTACGCATCCATAGTGCGTACGGGCGGCGGAGGGAATGAACATGTTCAGGATGGATGTCAGCACAATGGCAGCTCCGAAAACTCTGGGTAAACAAGACATGTCAGATTATTGTGCAGAATAAATAATGGCAGTATTCATCAATCAGACCAACAAAGACTCTCAAATGTAGTTTTGTTTGGCATTTAGTATCAAAAGAATGAAAAAACACCCAGAATGAGGATAAATCAGCTTTAATTGGATGTGTGAATTCAACAAGAAGTTATAATTTGCTGCAAGTTAATATGATAATGTGCATTAAGATTTAAATCTGTTTAATACATTGCAACAGACTTTGAGTCCTAATTTGATTTGATAGAGCGCCATATATTTTGATACCATGCTGGAATATAGATTTAATTTGTTAAAAGATCAGTGAACTGAACAATTCACAAAGAAACAGATTGTTTCAGGTTCTCTGCCTCGTCCCATTGTTTGAAGCTGAAATCAAAATATGTGTGTTTATAGTGCTGCCATTTTATATTTTTGGAGCCAGATTTTTGACAGTTGAGTTGTGGGACTGAGAGCCCCACCCCCTCTCCCAATCATGAGGGTGTTTAGGATTTAAAAAAAAAAATCTAATTACAAGCAAACTTAAGAGCAAAATAATAATTATATACTGTATACCGTAATAATATAATAACAGCAAAGTAAGAACTATGTAAATTACCAGGTCTAAACAAAGTGATGTGAGGTGTATTGTTAATTTTCAGTCTCATTCACTTCACATCCTTTTCCAGCTTCAACTTCCGCATTACATCTTGTGTGTTCAGTTTTTATTTATATACCATTTTCTATTTGATGAGATTTGATTGGTTACAATACTGACACAATAGGATATGTTATACACTACAACACCATTGGAGACCTATGCAATTTAATTTGATAAAATACAATACAAAACAACATGTTACAATGCAATATGACACAAAACACAATGGGGTACAATGCCACATAATTTGAGTGTATTTTATATCAGACAAATCAAATTGAATATATATAATTTGATACAACACAGGACAGATCTATTCAACTGGCAGCCTGGGGTCCAAATCAGGCTCACAGGTTAGCTCAGTTCAACCCACCAGTGGGTTCATTTGAAATAAAACTAGATTTTAAACCATAAAACAAACTTACTTAATAACAATAAATTGCTGGATGTCTGGTCCCTGAGCTCTTGGCTTTCAGTAACTGTGCCCCACTTAGCAATTTAGTTGAATAGCCCTGAAATAGGATATGGCACAATACCATACAACAAAATACGATACAGCACAATACAATATGACACAATACGATAAGATACGACACAGTCTGATATGATACAACACAATATGATAAAATATGATAAAATATAATATAATATGATAAAATATGATACAATACTAGACAACACAATACCAAGCAACAAAATAGGATAGAATACAACACACACACGTCACAATACAATATGACACAATACAATATGACACAATAAAATATGACAAAATACAATATGACACAATAAAATATGACACAATATGATAGGACACAATACAGTATGACAAAATAAGATATGATATGACACAATATGAGTTCAAACAATACCATACCAAGCAACAAAATACAATGCAATACAATACCCATATGCCACAATACAATATGACAAAATACGATATGATATGACACAGAAGGATTTGATACAACACAATATGATAAAATACGATAAAATACAATATAATATGGCAAAATATGATACAATACTAGACAACACAATACCAAGCAACAAAATAGGATAGAATACAACACAAACACATACGTCACAATACAATATGGCAATACAATATGGCACAGAATGATATGATAAAATATGATATATTACGGCACAATATGATTTGATAAAACACAGTACAACACAATACAATATAATAAAATATGAAACAGTACTAGAAAACACAATACCAAGCAACAAAATATGATGCAATACAACACATACCTATTTGTCACAATACAATATGACACAATACGATATGACACAATACAATATGACACAATACAATATGATACAATATGATATTACACAATATGATGTGACACAATACAATATGACACAATACGATATGGCACAATACGATATGGCACAATATGATATGACACAATACAATATGACACAATACAATATGGCACAATATGATATTACACAATATGATATGACACAATACGGTATGACATAATACGATATGGCACAGCACGATATGACACAATACGATATGACACAGTACAGTACATTATGACAAATACGATATGGCACAATACATTATGACACAATATGATATGACACAATACGACATGACACAATACAATATGGCACAATACATTATGATACAATATGATGTGACACAATACGACATGACACAATATGATTTGACAATACAATATGACACATACGATATGACACAATACATTATGGCACGCTATGATATGGCACAATACATTATGACAGAATACAATATGACACAATACGACATGACACAATATGATATGACACAATACGATTTGAAACAATACGATATGACACAATACGATATGGCAAAATACATTATGACACAATACGATATGAAACAATATAATATGACACAATATGATATGACACAATACGATATGACACAATATATTATGACACATTACAATATGACACAATACAACATGACATAATATGATATGACACAATATGATATGATACAATACGATATGACACAATACGATATGACACAATGCATTATGAAACAATACGATATGACACAATACATTATGAAACAATACGATATGACACAATACAGTATGGCACAGTACATTATGACACAATACGATATGACACAATACAACATGACACAATATGATATGGCACAATACGATATGACACAATACAATATGACACAATACATTATGACGCAATAAAATATGACACAATACAATATGACAAAATATGATATGATGCAACACAACACAGTACAACACAATACAATATAATAAAATATGTTACAATACTAGACAAGACAATACCAAGCAACAAAATACAATGCAATACAATACACACCCATGTGTCACAATACAGTATGACACAATGCAATATGACACGACATGATAAGACAAAATACGATATGATATGACACAGTATGATTTGATGCAACACAATACGATACAACATGATACAATACAATAAAACATGATACAATACTAGACACCACAATACCAAGCAACAAAGTACGATAGAATACAACACACCTTTATGTCACAATACAATATTACACAAAACATTTCCATTTGATATTAAGTAGAACCATACCCTAATGCAACACAGTTTTGTTTTGATTTAATTTGATACAATAAAATATACTTTAATCTCCCCTTGAGGAAATTTTCTTCAGACTTCTGTTTTAGACCTCCACACATCAGTCCTTTAAACCAATAAAAAATACAAACACAATCCACCAGTGGACATTCTGCAAAAAAGCTTTTCACAATACAAATACATAACTGAATTTGTGTAAAAGTCTGAAAAAGAAGGAATTAAGGGCAGTGTCACACATCCCCTCCCCATGAGGTTATTTAGTCTCCAAGGGAGTGTGTGTGTGTGTGTGTGTGTGTGTGTGTGTGTTTAA
>JARVGQ010000002.1:29048116-29063857 GCA_031762355.1 Hypsolebias martinsi | reverse complement strand
CCCCACCAAGTAAACAACTCAAGTGGACCAACCAGTTTGCTGGAGCCAAGATGGTTTCTGGAGGCCATCCTGTCCCTTGTCGACTCCTCCCAGGCAGGCAGCCACAGTCAAAGTGGTTCAAGACAAGAAAGTTCATGCTTAAAGTTTAAATAGTTTCCCCACAATACTACTTAGTCTTTTCTTTAAAAGCTGTTTGTACATTGACCATCTTTCAATATATTTGTCAAATGTTCCTGTCTCAGACCAAACACTGAAAAGGCCATGAATGGCTCCATTGTTTTTGGTCTTTTGGTCTCTGTTTAGTGCTATTGGACTCACAAGGAAAGATCACCAGTGGCTTTGGCAAGGTCTATAAAAAATGCAAATTGTAGAAAAAAACTGGTACGAGTTTGTTGGTATTTTGTTAATTTTTAGAAGGGTGGTGAAATTTTAATTTTCACTCAATTTGTGCTCTAAGATTATTTTTTGTATTGTCCCATTTTCTATCCAGATCTACTGAGTAGGGCAGCACGGTGGAGCAGTTGGTAGAGCTGCCGCCTCTCAGCGAGCAGGTTGCCCCAGTTCAAATCCCAGCAGGGGGCCTTTCAGGGTAGAGTTTGCATGTTTTCTCTGTGCATGTGTGGGTTTTCTCTGGGTACTCCGGTCTCCTCCCATTGACCAAAAACATGCATGTTAGACTGATAACTCTAAATTGTCCCTAGGTGTAAGTGAGAGAGTGAATGGTTGTTTGTCTCTGTGTGTCCCTGTGATGGACTGGAGACCTGTCCAGTGTGTCTCCTGCCTCTCACATAGTGATGGCTGGACATGGGCACCAGTGACCTCTATGACCCTTAAAGGAAAGTGGGTAAATATAATGGATGGATGAAATACTGAGTAAAATGTTGTCTGCCCTATCTTGTACAAGATGTTTCCTGGATTTTTTTAAAAATACTCTAATATGCATGTAATGCCGACCATACATTTGTCATAAAGTACTCGGTTTAGTTTCCTTCAACATTTCTCAAGAGACTCACAAAGTAAAACCCTATACAGGGTCAACCACAGACAGGCAGTCCACTTGGTGATTACTATGTTTACACAGCAATATGCTAAAATCAATATGGTTGTAAATTATTTACATTAGAATCTCCAATAGGAATACTTTGAGAGTAAAAAACCTTCTGATTATCAGTAAGAAGACGTTTGTGCAGAAAGGACTGAGACCTTTGAAACATGAATTTGAAACTCATCATCTGGCAGTGACAGGTCTCTGACAGATCAACTTACTCCTCAACCTGCCTGGGATGAATATTTAAAGAAACAGCAATCTGCTGCACCCACTCTCAGCTGATGTAAAAGCACAACAGCCAACACTTTTTTTTTTTTTTTTTTGGACTGATTTTTCTCTTGCAGCAGCTGTCTCGTCTCTATCATCCTTTTCCTATTCCTGTGTGAGAGGGATATGAACTGAAATGTGGTCAGTGGTCTCAGGCACAGTACACAAAGCAAACACACCAAAGACACGAATCAAAAGAAGCCCAACAATCCGCTAAAGTGAATTCTGAGAAACAAAAGCTATCTCCCTTGTTGTTTTTCTCTTTGGTTGAAATATTTATTTGGTTGCTGTAGAATTACAGGGTCAGAAATGGTCTGAGAAAATGTTAGAATTAAACTTGTCTTTTGCTTTCCACCATCCTAAAACTATTGTATTTTAAATCGCATGCAATTGGTTTTGCTAACCACTTTCAATTTCAGTTCAATTTAATTCAGTTTATTTATATACCGTAGCACCAAGTCATAACAGAAGCCATCTCAAGGCACTAAACAGAAACATTCATATACAGTACATAAAAAAACAAGTTAACATTATTCATCTGATGAGCAGTCTGCTTTGAGTTTAATTCCATCGCAGACTCTCATCTTGAGCAAGCATAAAAGCAACTGTGGAAAGGGAAAACTCCCTTATGAGGAAGAAACCTCCAGCAGAACCAGGCTCAGGACTAGCGTTCAGATAGAAATAATGTTGAATGAAAACTATTCAATTACAATAATTCATTATAAGAAATGAGGTCAATTTGTCCTCAAGTAGTCTAAGCCTATATCAGCATAACAAGTCAACCCTAACTATGGGATTTATCAAAAGTCTTAAGCCTAATCTTAAAACTGGACAATGTGTCAGCCTTATGGACTGAAAACTGGAAGAGAGGAGCCTGATAACTGGAAGAGCTTCCTCCCATTCTGCTTTTGGAAACTCTAGGAACCACAAGTAAGCCTGCAGTCTGAGAGTGAAGTGCTCTATTGGGAAAATATGGAACAATGAGATATGTAATGTAAGATGGAGCTAGGTTGTTGAGGGCTTTTTAGATTAGAAGTAAGATTTTGAATTATGTTTTGAATTTGACAGGTAGACATGGAGAGAAGCAAAAACTGAAGAGATATGATCTCTCCTTCCAACTCCCTTTAAGACTTTGCAACATGTTTGATCAACTGAAAACTTTTTTAAAGAAGTATATGGACACCCAGATAACCAAACAACATAAATAGAAAATCTTGTCATATTGTCAAGAAAACATAATGCAATTAGTTGCATTTAATTTTATTTCCTTTCCACATTTCTAAGAAACCACATTTCTTAGAGTTGGAAGAGAAACGTGAGAAATGTGAACATTTCTCTAAGAATATTGAGCAGTTGGCCATAAGTTTTGGTCCATGTTTTCTACTGGGACTGTTAACCTGTTCCAACGTCTGACTCTGTTCAGATTAGTTGTTTCCAGTCTGACTGCATTTATAAGAATCCAGACATGTCATTAGCATCTGATTTCCTGCTACATTTAAACTGTTTTCATTATGTTAACAGGTTCTTATTGGTTTGTATTATTTAGCTTTCTTTCTCTCAAAGTTTTTAAGTGTGTAAATTTAATTCAGAATGAAGTACAATGTTGAATTAATTAGGTTTGATAAGTAGGCTCACCGCAGCAGGCTACTGTGTGTCATCTGTTTAAGGTGCATGAAATGCGAAAAACTCTCAGAAATGCTAAATGTGCTCTACCAGCATACGATATGACTTAGCCTGTAATATTATTTTGTGACCACCCCACCCCCCATCCTGGAAAATCCTCAGTGTAAAAATAATTTGCATTAAACTGATCCTTTTACCTCAGGCTGTTAATTTATAAATATGAAACAATACATGGTTTCAACTGTGTTGTTTGTTTTACAACTAATAAAAAAAACATGTTGCACTTAAATATATTAAACCTTTATGAGACCAAATACTGCTGCAAGTTATTATTCAGTCTTCGTGCACCTCATCTTCCTCATTTGTCCTCCCCATCTTTTTAGGAGGACTATCTGTATTTGACAGACGCAGCTGGAGGTGAGGTTTTACACATAAACACATATTTTCTTCCTCTTTTTCCTCATTTCCTTTTCTCCATGCTAACTGTGGATAACGCCATGGGAATTGGACCGGCAGCTCTCTGATGTTGAAAACACCACCTCCCATCTAAATGAGCCATGAGGGAGTTCAACGTCACAACCAACTGTCATCCTGTGAAAAACAACATTAGCACGCTGTCAAGCACATAAAGAACAAGAAATGTGTGGCGTGTGTATTTTCAGTTGTTTTCCTTTATTTATTTTACTTTATTTATGTCAATGTTTCTGCTTTGACACGTACAGCCATGGGAGATTCTAGAATCCACTCTTTAGGGATGCTTAGCCCCCACTGATGACGATGGCTCAGTGGTTAGCATTATTGTCTCACAGCAAGAAGGTCCTGGGTTCAATCCCCGATTAGACCTGGGGTCTTTCTGTGTAGTTTGCATGTTGTTCTTGTGCTTGTGTGGGTTTTTTCCGGGTACTCCGGTTTCCTCCTACAGACCAAAAACGTGTATGTTAGGCTGCCTTCAGATCCAGGCCTCTCTTCCAAAACAGATCTGTGATCTCAATGGGATTTGACTGGTTAAATTAAGGTTAATAAAAATGGCTCTTGGCTTGACCAACGTGGTAGCCATTGGCATAAGAAGCATTCATAATGTGGGGGTCACACTGGTTGGAGGGTCTGGGGTTCCTCCCCCGAAATTTTTAAAAATAAATTAGATGCCATTTCCTGCATTACAGTGTATTTTAACAGGTTGTTTAACATATAATTTTACCTACATAAGTAAACAGCTGATTCAATAACTATTTTAGAGAGCTCAGCACAACAAGAAGTAGCGCTGAGCGAGAGGCGTGCAATACAGACGTGCTAGCTAAGATGCTACAGACAGCACTCTGCTTTGGGGCCGAGATGGTGTAGAGGCAGGGCAGCCGGATCAGGACCAGAAGGTCCCAGGTTCGATCCCCAGTCACTGCATACCTCGTTGTGTCCCTGGGCAAGACACTTAACCCCGAGTTGCTCCCAGTAGGACAGGCTGGCACCTTGCATGGCAGCATACCGCTACCGGTGTATGAATGTGTGCATGAATGGGTGGATGGCTGGTACTGTGAAGCGCTTTGGGGCCCCTCATACGGGGCTGGAAAGCGCAATATAAGTAAGCTCCATTTACCATTTAAAAATGAATGTTTCATTTTGTTGTGCAGTCGTGGCTGGAACAAAAGAATGAAGTTATTTATTTTACATATTTTAAGTTCTGAAATGGAGCTGTCCCTGACCCAACAGGTAAAACTGAACACTTAGGGTTACAGTAATCTGATCAGCGTAAATCAGAGAAAATAAAAGTAACTGATATAAGATGAATGACCATTCCATTTTAACTTGACCACTTGATGACATTATTAGAGATAATGATAAAAAAATATACATGTGAAAAACAATGTTGCACAATTAAACTGCTTTAAAATAAACAAAAAGCACATCTTCAGTTTTAAAGCTACTATACTGTAGTTAACTTAGTATGTCTCTACTCCTGGCTCCTTTTGCTGAAAACATGTACAGAACATTTGTTCAGTTCTCTAACCCAAAGTTAAGCGCATATGCTAACCACAGGCCTGCATTACCTTCCAGACCACATTTGGACCATGCTGACCCTGACAGGGTGGGCATTTTCTTTAACTTGGATGCAGCTGCAGAAACTCTATAATTTGCCAAAATTACAGATCAGCTGTATGGAACCGGTGCATCTGTCCGTCCATCTGCATGTTCAGTGAAACTGCAACTCCTTTCTGTGCATTTACTAACCACCAAACTACTGGGAGTTTCAACAGACACATGTCCTTTATAATAATTAAGGAGAGTTAAAGCAAGGTGTATCTTGAGCTGACTTCTAATTTCAGGGAGGAGAAATTAGAAGTCAGCTTTGGCCTTCAGAGTCCACCTTCATTCACTCCAGTCAATCACACACGTGCAACTCCAGCATCCTTCTCCAGTAACAGTTTATATCTGAGTAAAGTTTCTTTCTTTCAAAGTACGTAGATATGGTTATGTTATTACTGCATACAATAAATATGTGCCATCCTAAAATGCAATCTAAACTGTAAATATCTGTTAGCTTTATCTACCTGGATCTGTAAACTTGCATGAACATATTATATTTAATGTCAGAGTGAGGCACAGACGACCCTGCTCAAAGCATTCATAAACCAACTTGTTCCCATGAACTATATAAAGTAATTAAATTATACAAAGCCTTTGCAGAAGTCCCTCTCTAAAATGTCTTGAAAGGATTACAAGTACACTTCGTTTAATCATAGTCTTTGATTGAAGGGATCCAAATGACTAAAGAAGCTTTTAATAGGAAAAGTGTGCTATTAAAAATGGAGACTTTTCATTAAAATGGGCACTTTCTACTCTAACAAAACCACAATCAAGAGGATTTAAAAAAAAAAAAGCCTAGAATGCATATGTTTAGCTACATCGCTTTGTCATTCTGTCATGAGCTACAGGGCGGCGCCTTGATTACACTATATGCACCGTACTTAGAATATAAATAGATTTAAACACACACACAAATTTGTGACTTGCATGTTTATGTAAAGGTGTTAACCCTCTAATTATGCTATAACACCATCAGACCGCCGCTTTCTTCTGAGTGAAGCAACAAAAAAAAAAATCCTTGCAGGTGAGAAAAAAACAAGCTAGTCAAAAGACGTTTTCCATTTTCACTGAACTCTCAAGATACAGCAGAGCATGTTTCCATAGCTCTCCTAACAAACATGCTTTCTATAAGCCAGCAGCAGCTCCCTGGCTAGAAATTTGTATTGATTTCTCTCAGGTTCAGGCTTCATTCTCTGAATTACTAATGCAAGTAGAGAAACTCAACACTGACAGGATGAACGTCTGGCAGGCAGATATATATGCACAAAGATGCATGACAACACAAGCCTGTTTTTCCATGCCATACCCTGGAACGATACTTCAGGAATAGTGCCCGTTTTCTCAAAAACTGTGGAGGAACCAAGTGGACAGTGTGAAAGGGACGAACACCAGGAGATTTGACAAAACATGCCATTACTGTAACAGTGTAGCAGCATCACCACAGAGGTGAATGAATGAGTCACTATCGTGTTAAAAACACTTGATAAGACACAAGATGGGATTGCAGACATGTTTTAGTCAGTTCTGGATGCTTCAGCTCTGAGTTTACATCAGAGAAACCCCATGCTGAACAGCATGCATCTGCAGCCCTGACTGGCACTGCATCTTACCCCAGACAGAGCATTGATTTGCTCTAAGGGCAGAGATCTGTACTGAACATATTCACTTAGGTCGGAGGCAGCCAGGGAGACCAGGCTGGGGCTGAGAGACTCACAAGTCTCCACATTCACTCCAGGAGGAGACTTTAGTGTAAAAGAAGGAAAACAGACGAGCATTAGAGCAACATTTAGCAGTCACTGCTGTCTGCAAAACTAATGCTATTAGATGTTACTCTTTCTGACACAAAAATAAACTTGTCTGTTTTAATGGGTGGAAAAAAGAAAGAAGAAAATCTGAAGAATGCTTTTTTTCTGTAAAACAAACTCAAACTCCCACAAAACAAAGTATGCATTTGAGTTTAGACATTTGAACACTGCTTGAATTCAAAATCAGTTGCTTGTACTCTATGGACAAAAATACCAAGAACAGATGAATACAGTAATTTAAATTGTGAAGCTGTGTTATTTAATATAAATATGAGCTGCGTTGTGGAAATGTCATGATACCAGTGATTGAGTGCAGTTTTGGTGTGAGTTGGTGCTTACCGCCGACGGTCCCTGGGATCCTGTGCTTGATGAGGCATGCTGGTCATAACCATTTACATCATCTGCAAGGCATTAAGACAAAAAACACAACATGACTAAGTTAGTGGCAGAATGATTTACTAGTCATGGTTTCAAAAGCGCCACCAAACTGGCAATTTGGTGGCGGTAACGTTTCAGGCATACAACAGCTGCTTGAGTCAAACAGCGCTGAGCAGCCTGCAGCCAGTGTTGTGGTCTATATTTGTACAGCATGTTGTGGTAGTGGTCCCTCACGGTAGGCCGGGTGACTCAACCAGACCCTTCTGACTGAACATATGCAGCCATGTTGCTGTGGTTCAACCACAACAGGAGTGACTCCAGGAAACAAGAATGTGACGGCTTCAATAAAGTTTTAGTTTCACTCTCCATTTAGGCCCTTTCAGATGCCTGAAAAAAGATTTACATAAACAAATGGAGATGCAGATGGAAGATCAAGACCAACAAACATGACATGTACCAATATAGTGCTGAGCAAAAGCAAAGCTTTCAGCCTCGGAGTCTGTGTTCAAATGAAACTTCAACAGTCCTAATTGTTGGTGTCTGAGATTATATTTAGACTGGGCTCAGCACAGAAAACATGCCCACAGCTGAAACAAGCACCCAAACCTTTCGACTTGGTGGATTTAAACTAAAAGAGGGAACTTTTTTTTTAATAGAAATGCTGCATTTCACCAAAACATTTAACCAAAACACAGCACAGCCTGAGATGCAGCTTTAACTTTGTTGTACGCATCAACCGTTTGGTCAGTTTTAACCATTATGGTTCACCAGCTGCATTTAACAGCACTATATAAAACAGGTTGTCCGTGCGCCACTTGCTTGTGAGACATGTTTCTGTTACATTTGAGTTATAGCAAGCTGAAGGTGTTTCGGGGGCACTGAGCTTACATAGTGCTACAGTAAAGTGAAAATGTGTTCACGAAGAACAAAGCAAAGTTTCACTGGTCATCACATGGAATGTGTGAGGTTTAGGGTGGACTTCTGTAAACCTTTTAATTTGCTGCACCCAGTGGTGAATAGACCATAAACTGTATTTATTACAGACCATGTGTCCCCGCCTTCTATTGTTGGACGTTGAAGCCAGAGGACCTGGTTTACGGGAGTTACCACAATATATTACTGGAACCAGTAACTGTGCACTAGAGATGTGGGGCTTTAAATCCTGCCTGTGGTCCCCACACATAAAGTGTTGCATGACCGTCCTTTAAGCATGACCTGACTTAACTAAAACTAAACCTATCAGATTACAGGCCGGCTTCAACTTCCACGTTCCAGTCAGAGGTCTAGGTTCATACAGTCTATAATTTAGGGCTAGGGTGGCCCCTGGTGAGTTTGTTTGTTCCCTTAAATCCCTCGTTATAGCCACTAGTAACCACTCAACGCTTTGCATTTGAGTAAAGGTTACTAGCTGCTCCCCATTCAACATTTTTAACATCTACACGGATGTGTGGCAAATTACACATTAAAGCAAAAAAAAAAAAAAAAATCACCACCATATTTTCTTTGTAGCATCTGTGGTGGCTATAAATGCTGAAGTTACAGCACTTCACTCAACTAAAGACAAGGATTTTCCAGTTCCAATGAGTGTGTGATGACACAGAAGAAACATCTCGTCTTTGGTGCCCGGAGCCGTTCACACACAAGGACTTACTGTAGTAACTTATCTTAGTTACAAATAATCAGTCCAATAACCTTCACATCAGATATGGACAAAACAAAAAAACATGGAGCCCTGTGACTATGCTAAACTTTCACAATATTATATTACAACTTGGTTTTATTTTGTTCAGTTTTAAGAGACACAACCATGCCTTTGACTCTGAACATAATCTGACAGTGTGTGAGAATGACTTTCAAACAGCTGAGCATATTTTGTCACAGCTGGGTGCTTTACTGGACACAGTACAAGTCAGACAGTTGTGCCAAGACTTTTCCCCAACTAAGAAGGCTCCACAAGAAAAGCTTTGTTAAAACGCAAGCAGCTGATCATTGTGGATAAGCTGCAACACATGTTCCATCTCTTTTTTTTTTTTTTTTTAATTCACAACAAAAAACTTAAAATGTAAGAGAGCCACCGGGAAGTGAATCTGCAATAAACACACCTGCTACTTGAAAATAATATTAACAAGTTCAGCTTTTTTTAGTTTGGGTTGGACTGATTTCCTAAAGCAGGCTGGAATAATTGTGATCACTAATATAAACACAAGTAATAACGCCTTGTTTTTCTACAGATGGGATGACGATCTAGCCCAAAGAGTTGCCTCAGTGTGTCCACAAAGAGACGTTATAAAAAAAATAACTTTTTGTGTGTTGTGGTTTACCGTGATGCGGTGAAGCTGTGAAGTCAAAACATGGCCTCCATTGTTATCTTACAACACCATAAACATTTCCTAATCTTGAAGAAATCCCTCAGACTTTCAGGGCTCTTCCAGAATACTGTATAAAGTAAAAATGAAACTACATTTGTAACCCTGAATCATTTCTTTCAGTTCCTACAGAGCATCCGGAGTGATTCATCTCTCGTTCAGCAACACATTTCTTAGCCATAAATGGCCACGGCACAACCAGTTGTGTGAATGTTTGTTTAAAATCCCCGTTCAACAAGGAGCAGAGAGGGATTTGGGGTTTGTTGCGGTGGTAAAGCGGCTGCTTGGAGGTGACAGAGTGTTTCCAGCAGGCAGGCCAGATGTTAAAACCCTGGCTGCCTGTAAATCACTGCTTCTGCTGCTTCAGTGGAGAGAAAGACAAACTTTGAGCTGCTTAGGGAATTAAGATGACACAAACATGCTGCCATGTTTAATGATCATTTTATGTATTCACTGTAAAGAAGACGCAGCCAGATAAACACTAATGTCTGGGATGACTGGATAATGTATAATTTTTAATAATAATACTATTTGGTGTGTTGCTGTTGTGTCTGTAAATCTTTTGTAAACTTACTTAATTTTAGCAGAAACGAACTTTAGTGAGGAAACATCGACGTAGGTTTTATTTTAAACAGTTTTCCTCTTAGAAGAAGTCTGACTCACCGTTGAAAGAGTCCGTCGGGCTCATCTCAATTAAACTGTCCCCTCCCGTTTTCCCCGTTATTCGGTGCATTTTGACACCGTCGACACCTAAACAAGTGTTTATTTGTATTCCGTGCCGGGTAAATTCTGTTTTTTTCCCCCACAGTTAGCGAGTTAAAGTCCAAACTGCCTCTGCTCCGCATGCGTCCCTCCCAGGCAGCAGCTAGCCAAGTAGCTGAGTCGACAGCCCGGCGGGCAGAGTGACCGCTCGCCGCCGCCGCTCGTGCCCACAGAGAGGTGGGTGTCTGGGGGGAGGGTCTCCGCGGCACGAGCCAATGGCCGGACACTTTACTGAGGCGGACAATCACAGCAAACAGCCCAAACGACGAACGGAAGTTGGTTGACGAGCTGGGAGAAAAAATAAAGAAGTTCATTTTAGTGAAGTTCGACGTGACTTTTTTTTATTATTATTATTTTTTTTTTTTTTTACTCCTGCTGTAGGAAGAGTTCGATACTATTTTGTTACCTATAAATTAAAACTACTAAAATAAAGGAGTCATTATAAATGCAAATAATCTACATGTTGGTTTCTTGGAAGCAAACTCAAGCTAACTTTCTGGAAGGCTAACCCCAACTGACTACTGAGTGCTGTTGTCATGACAACGAGAAGACTACAAAGCAGCAGAGAGCTCTTGGGCATAGCCTGTAGTTGAAAGCATTATTTTTTTTATTCTGGTTCATTTATTATTATTTTTACTTAGTTATTTCGACCCTACACTAATCAAAACCAAGAAGTTGAAAGCGAGTGAAAGGGTAAGATGTTCCTAAAGAAAGTAAACTACAGTACTGTATGCATAAATCAGATTGTTTGTTCTCAATGTGTTTGACATACTTCATCTAGCTACCTAACAGTCACCAATGGTGTGCCACAAGGCTTAGTTTTAGGTCCCACTCTTTTTACATTTTATATAAATAATGTAGGTCAAAACATTTCTGGTGCATCCTTGCACATGTTGATGACACTGTTGTCTATTGCCAAACTGGCAGTTGCCAAGGTTTTCCAGCTTCTAAGGTTTGCCTTCTACATCATTCAGTCAGTATTCCATCTCAAGCTGGTCTAAATTCTGACAAAACCAAAGGGATGTTGTTTTTCCAATAGAAAGATGGTGCCAGCAACTCTTCCTCCTATCTCATACATGCATGGTGTGCCTATTGAGTTTGTAGATTCTTACAAATACTTGGAAATTTTGGTCAATGCACATCTCTCTTTTAAACCACATATTGAAAGCTTGATGAAACTGAAATTAAAACTAGGTTTCTTTTTCAGAAATAGATCTTGCTTAACTCTGAATGCCAGAAAATGCCTTGTAACCACTACCTTCCTACCAGCTATTTACTATGGTGACATTATTTACATGAATGCCCCTGCCAGCTCCTTGCAGATGTTGGATGCTGTCTACCATGGTGCACTAAGATTCATAACTGGTTGTAACTACCATACCCATCATTGCACTCTGTACTCCTTGGTCAGTTGGTCATAACAGTCTACATGTAGGATCTCACACTGGTTCATTTTAATCTATGCAACCCTCCTTGGTCTGCTACCTTCTTTTATCTCCTCACACGTCATGCCATCAGTGCATGTTTCAGTGCAGTTACAACATGCGCTCTCAGGACATCATTACCTGCAGCGTTCCCTCAGTGCAGACTGAATTTGGCATAAAGGCCTTTTCCTACACTGCTCCTGAAACCTGGAACACCTTGCAACAGGAACTGAAATTGCCCACCTTGATTTCTTTAAAGGGTTTCAAATATTTGATAATGTCAATGGAAAAAAAATCAAGGCAGATATGTTTTTGTTTAGTATTTCACCCTGTTTTATGGCACCCTGATTTATTGTTTTATTCACTACTCTTATTTTAACTGCATTTTATTGTCATTAATGTATTAACTTCATATGTTCTGTCTGGAACAGGTCCCTCTTGTAAATGAGTTTGCATGTCTCAATGAAACTAGCCTATATAAATAAAGGTTTATTTTTTTTATTTGTCCTTTATTTATCCAGGTAGTCTCATTGAGCCACGAGAACTCATTTTCAAGAGAGACCTGTTTAGGGAGCAGATGGTGGGGGGTTAAGGGCCTTGCTCAGGGGCCCAGAGTGGGGAGAATGAGGGTGAGTGATCTTCCGATCACAGGCCCACCGTCTTTAACCTCTGCGCCACCACTCCCCTGATTGAAGCATGAATGAATAAAATACAAATCAACCTGAGTTCTAATACACAATGACATGGTGGTTCCATCACTGTGTTGGGAGCCATTTTGTTAGTATGTTTTGTGCCCATTTGGGTTAAAAGAACAATGAAAATATTCAACAAGTTGATTTTAGTACATTAGAGACTCTACTTCCTCAGGCGGCTGAGACAAGCTGAACTGGGAAGCTCAGTCCTCACCTCCTTCTACAGGTGTGCGTGGAGACTATCCTGTGCTCCAGCATCAACGTGTGGCATGGAGGCTGCACAGCTGCAGAAATAAACGCTCTGTAGAGAGCAGTGAAGGCTGCACAGAAGATGTTGGAGTCAGCCTTCCCACCATCACAGACATCTACACCTCTAGACGCAGGAAGAAAGCCACCTGCATCGTGAAGGACCCCACTCACCCACACATTTTTTTTTGCCCTGCTACCCTCAGGAAGGAGGTTGAGGAGCATTAAGTGCAGAACCACTAGACTGAGGAACAGCTTCTACCCTGAAGCTATTAGACTCATGAATACTAGCCAGCATGATCACTGTAAAGGAAAAAAAGAAACATCAGTGTAATGCCACTTTGATTTGTGACTTATCTGTGCTGCTGATTATCCATTCTGCTCATTTCGTGCTGCTGACTATCTCATGCTGCTGTATTCATTCATACCCATCTACTTTCTACAGACTCATGTTCAGGCTGCTCTTTAATATACTACATTATTTTACATTATTAGTGTTTAGCATATATCTTAGATCTTTTAGTGTACTGTTTAGCATTTATCTTAGTACATATATTAGATCCTTATACTGTTTCTTTTATACTTTATATTTTTGCTATTTTGGGGTATAACTGGGACCCTGAGTACATAATTTTGATCCACCTCAAGTAACACATGTGATGTGAATGACAATAAAGAAACTTAAACTTGAACTTAGTAACCTTGTGCTTTGACGTAAACTTATTCCTGATGGTAGCAGTAAAAATGTCCCCGTGTATTTATTTTTTCCTTCTATCAGCTGCTCCCTTCCTCAGGGGTCTCCACAGCAAACTAAGTCACATGACAATTGTTTTTATGCCTGATGCCCTCCTTGACACATCCACAGACCACCGAGCTACCACAGCCCTCTGTGTGGAGCAGAGAGCTGCCATCTAGGGCACACCGGGGGAGTAGGTGGTTGCCCATGGGCCCAGAGTGGGGCAAATGAGGGTGGAGGCAGATGTGGGTGCTTCACCTTTCCTACCCACATTTTGATGTCAGTTTGGGGAAGTTGAACTGGCTACCTTCTGATAACAAGCACACCTTCTCTATCCTCTGCACTACCACTCCCTCGGCAAAAATGTCCCCATATTGAAATGATGCCACATTTAATGCTGTAATGTTTTAGCTGCCACCCAATCCCAGTCTAATTCAGCACCCAAAGTAGCAGTGCAGACCTTCTAAAATGTGGTTTGTTTCTGACCAAACTGACAGACTAACAGCTAATCCAAACAGGGTTTATTTATAGAATTGTATGGTTCTTTTGCACAAGCAGATAGCAGAAGCTGCTAGACGTTGCACATTTTGTGAGGCACTTCTGGCAGGAAATTATAATATTTCTTCTTGGATAAGCATGTATAAAACTAATGATACAATGCTATATGAAAACCTATAGATTGTAGTTATTTTAATCCACCTGTGGCCCTTCTCAAATGGGCCACTAGTTCATCAGTTCACTTCTATATAAACACTATTTCTCCCAACTGAGGTTGTTCAAAGAGACATTTACAACAGAGGAGATATGGATTGTTCATAACCTTTCCACAAAACCCTCTTCAACAGCCCTGAACTATCACTGTAAGAGAAACCTTTGACCACTGTTGTAGAAACTCCTGATAAGAGATTAGTCTCTGAGGAGTTGATGAGGGAGAGGGTGGGCCACGGAGGCCATCTTATCACCAGCAAACAGTTTTTTTTTTTTCTGCTATGGAGTATGCTGCTTGTGGGAATCAGTTTGTTTTGGTGGCTCCTCAGATTGAGGAAGTCCTTTGGATGAAAGACAAAACGTCTCAGCAAAAAAAAAAAGAAGAAACTATCCAGATGACCCAACTGAACATTGTTGGATTTCTACCTGGATTGTTGAGCATGAACTTTTGTGGTATAAGAAAACTGTTCAAGCAGGATATATCTCTCCAGTAGAGTCCCAAAAGCTCTGGTCTTCTGATGGCCTGGGCTGGCCCAGTCTTTAACTCATACACTTCTTGTTTTTCCCTTTAATTTCAATTTATTCTATTTGAAAGATTTGTGTGAAAATGCACACATAAATCTGTATGCTGTTTGAACTAACACACAAATCTCTATGCTTTTTAGATGCATGTGTTTAACCCCCATCTTTGTTCACCAAAAGGACGACAGGAGAAAATACAATCCCAATTGATAAAAAGTTATGATTTGCGTAAAAATGTTAATTAAGCACATTATGCTTTGAGAATCTCATAAACCACATGTTTTATTCACAATGGAACATAGTAAACATTATTTAAATTTGGAGAAAAAGTTAGTTTTGAATTTGAAGTAACGCGTCTAAAAAAAAGTTGAAATCTGGACTGCAGGCAGGACAATTCTGCACCTGGACTCTTCTATCATGAAGCCATGCTGCTGTAGTTCATTCAACCTTTACTTATACAGGTTAATCTCATTGAGCCTCAGGGAATCATTTAAAGAGAGACCTGAAATGGATGAAGTATGAAGCATTGTCTTGCTGAAATATGCTAAGCCTTCCCTGAAAATGACATTCTGGATGGGGCCATGTTTATAGTAACCTCTTTGTTTGAAGAAAGTGAACCAGAACCAGACGTGCACCACCACATCCATAAGAGTTCTGCTGGACCTGAAGACCAAAATCAGGATTCATGGTCAGAAGAAAAGACAGAGTGGTCACCAAAGACTGATCGCACAGAAAATCATCTCGGTAACAAACCAGACCAACTGGAATCATCTGAGAGGTTGTTTTCTTGTCAACTTTGTGGATAAACTTTTAGTAAGAAATCACTTCTGAGCCGTCACATAAAGGTCCACTCAGTTAGGAACCAGAACTCTGACATACTTTAAGAATCTGTTGGAATCCTGGCAAAAACCAATGCTGACATGTTCCTGTTTTTGATTTTCTACATCTGCCTAATAATCTGTCTGTTTTAACAACTTTTGACATCCTGCTTTAACTTGTTAAAAAAAGAACTGTGTTTCTCTCTTATGATTGCCTGTTGTTGATTGTCCAAGGAAAATCTATTGCTGTATTGTTGCTGTTATCAT
>JARVGQ010000002.1:28930433-28940933 GCA_031762355.1 Hypsolebias martinsi | reverse complement strand
TATGTATGTATGTATGTATGTATGTATGTATGTATGTATGTATGTATGTATGTATGTATGTATGTGTGTGTGTATGTCAGTAAAGGCTGTCACATTTAATCTGTTTAACAGGAAAATTATAAAATCCAAAAATACAAGCTAGTGATAATGTGAAACAACGAAGAAAAGCAGCAAGTTTCATTATTAATTTCACTGTTTGCAGTCAGTTTGACTTGAACTGGATCAAAATTTTAAGTATTGAGGTGTTTTTTTGGTTTTGTTTCTGTACAGAACACACTTCAGAGGGGGTGGACTAAACAACATTACGCAATCCTATAAAACACACACTCAAATGCTCAACACGTGATAACTGTTTGTTTTTCATCAATAAGATGCAAATATGCAATGATTTTTAATCATTTCTTTTATAAGCTCTTATTTTGGATAGCCCTGTTGACTGTAGTCAGTTTAGAGAAGTCACTGCATTCTGTCCCAATGAGAGCATCACAATAACATGGAAGTGAAGCAGACAATCATGAGCAGACATTTCCTCAGCACATTGGTGATGAGATGTTCTAACGAGGGTCTGTTTTCCATCTTGTGCTGCACGCCTGCCTCCTTGTGAATGGCTGTGACCGCCACGGAGGCAGCACTTACTTCCTTGCAGAAATGAATACACAGACGAGTTCCTGCCCAAACCTGCCCATTTTCATCTGACTGCTTCCCTGCTCATTATTCCTTCCTGCTCTTTAATAACACCGTGCATTCATTTAGGAGGCACCACGGAGCCGGACATTTGCATGACTGACCAAACTGCTATTGATCCAGCTTTTGCATTTTATTGGATGATTATCCTCTCTTCCTGTTGTACTTTCCTGTCCATCTCTGGTCCGCTCACCTCCCTGAGGATGTAGCTTCTCTTAGCGTCTAGCAAAACCCACGAGTAGTGAGACGTGCTGTAATCTAACACAGTGTGAAGAGAGGAAGATGAGTGCTGCTGTAATCAGTGACTCTGGAGAGATTTGTTGCTCTTCTGTTGTGTTCACCAGAACTTTCAGAACTTAAATGTGATGAAATCTGAGAGTCTAATCGATACGTAATGAAGACTAAAGTACTTTTTTTTTGGCCATTAAGCAAATTATGGGTTTCTCTAAGCTCCCAGAGAGTCCCAAGAGCTGATCATTGGGACATTGTTACCTTGTAGAGGGAAGACCTACTGTACAGATGGAGCTGAAGGGAAGAGCCCGGGCTAAATTTAGCTGAGGGTTGACACTAATGTCCTGTTTGCCAGTACTGCTGCTGCTTCTGGCTCTTTGTAATTCTGCATATAGGACACCCATGAAAATGTCCCCAACCTTGAGAAACAACAAAGAGCAGGAAGAAGGAAAGAGCAAGCTTGCACTGATCATCCCTTTTCCAAAGACACTGCAGAGTCAAAGCACAAAGAGATTAGTCACTGTCAAGCTAGATGTCATTGTGTGAGATATTAGATTGTGTCCTTCTAAGAATGACTAAAGCCATCAAGCTTGATTACACTGTTTGTGTTACTGTGCTCATTTTCCTTTATGTCCTCCTCTTCCCTCCTCTTCTTCCTCTGCACCCTGTTTCACTGTCCAGTGGATAGCTCTGGCCTCATTATTCTTCATTCTGGTGTCCATCACCACCTTCTGCTTGGAGACCCATGAAGCCTTCAATCCCATCATGAACCGCACAGAGGAGGAGGTGGTGGGCAACGAAACAGTGGTGAGCACCTACCAGGAGACGGAGACGGCGGCCTACCTTACCTACATCGAAGGTGTTTGTGTGGTGTGGTTCACGTTTGAGTTTTTAATGCGAATAACTTTCTGTCCGAATAAATTTGACTTCATCCGAAATGCGCTGAACATCATCGACTTTGTGGCTATTCTGCCCTTCTACCTGGAGGTGGGCCTCAGTGGGCTCTCCTCCAAGGCGGCTAAAGATGTCCTGGGGTTCCTGAGAGTGGTCCGCTTTGTGCGGATTCTGCGTATCTTCAAGCTGACGCGTCACTTTGTAGGGCTGCGCGTGCTGGGCCACACTCTGAGGGCCAGCACCAACGAGTTCCTGCTCCTCATCATCTTCCTTGCTCTAGGTGTCCTCATTTTTGCTACTATGATCTATTACGCCGAACGCATCGGAGCTAACCCCAATGACCCACGAGCCAGCGAGCACACACAGTTCAAGAACATCCCAATTGGATTCTGGTGGGCCGTGGTGACCATGACGACCCTCGGCTACGGAGACATGTACCCCCAGACGACCTTCGGTATGCTAGTTGGAGCCCTGTGCGCCCTGGCAGGTGTGCTGACCATCGCCATGCCTGTCCCTGTGATCGTCAACAACTTTGGGATGTATTACTCTTTGGCCATGGCGAAACAGAAACTACCAAAGAAGAAGAACAGGCACATCCCTCGGGCACCCCAACCAGGTTCTCCTAACTACTGCAAGTCCAGCATCAGCTCCCAGCAACCAAGCCCCATAGCCCACGACGACGTCTTTGAGATCAAATTTCAAGGTAAGAAACGAACCAAACACAAATTCTAATAAAGTGTTGTCTCACTGCTTCTCTTTGCTGTATCACTGTTCAGCAGACCCACTGTCTGGGTCCACACATCAATCAGCCAGTGATTCAGACGCCAGATTAAACAAATGAAAGAAATTCTGAAAACCATCTAGAACGCTGTATGTAATGAAAAGCATTTTTGACTCATGATAAAAGAACACAGAGACTGTGAGTAATCTTGCTATTGATTTTGCACTTCTTAATGCCGTGATTCACTCCTCATCTCTCAAGACTAAGTGGATGTAGCTGCAGTGTTAAGAACAACCATTAGAAGATGCTAAATGACTTACTGTCCCTCTGGTGAAGGCTGTGCAAAGACATATTGATCATTGGTGCTGTTTGTGCACAAAAACATGCAGAGCTTGACATGGAAATTTCACTCCTACAATGAGCAGTTTTATTGTACCCGTCCACTCCTGTGTAAAGACCGTAAAGATCTGATTATTTAAGGGTGTGGTTCTGTGAAACGGTTCTCATTAATAATGTATTTCCTGGTGTAAATAACTCTTTGGAGAAGTAAAACTGAATTCTGACTGGACTGATGAGTTCAGGCTACACCAGACGCTTCAGCTAGCTGTAGCTGCCTATATTTACACTTGCAAATAACCGCAGCCATCCATATAAATATTGATGTAATGAAAAACTGATGGATCTGTAAAAGTTTATAAAAGTGTACACGTGAGTTGTAATAAAATCAGTGTCTGAAGTTGTTTTAAGCTGGCAGGAATACACTTAGGTTGGCTCTTCTTAAGACTGGCCATTAGCTTATCAATCCAACTTTATTTCCCTGAAGTGAATTTGTTTAAAGACTCTCTCTCCCTCTCAGGTACTAAATGTGCAGAACTTTAAAAGAACCCTACTTGTAAAGATGTGAACCATTACTTTGAGTAGGTATCATGTCATGTACGGTACAGGTAGTCCTTGGTTTACGTTCGAGTTCCGTTACAACGACCCTATTTGAACTTAAACCGAAAGTGAAAGCACATGGCGGCCGTAACGTCTTTTTAAACACGTTTTTTCAATGTAAAACAACAACAGCGAACTTAGAACGCCATTTTAATGTGATTCCAAGCAATTAGCTAACACAATACCCTAAAAAAAAAAAAACGAAAAAAAAAAACATAAAATGCTGCATTAAAAAAAGCAACGTGAGGTGTGATGATGTCACTGGGGCGGCGGTCATAAACGCGAAAATATGGGAACCGAGCCGGTCGTAAACCGAGGACCACCTGTATATGAAAATGTAACACTGAATTTTAAAAAATATATATATTTTTTATTGTATTTCTAACAAGACTCCAAGCTGAACGGTGAGGCAGCGAACGCAGCTCTGGCCAATGAAGATTGTCCACATATAGACCAGGCCATATCTCCAGAGGAGATCTTCAGCCCCAGTGAGAGAGAGCGCCCCTGCTTCTTGGTCACCACCGCCGAACGTCCTAACCACACAGGGGGCAGAGTGAGGAGGGGTACGTACAGTAACAGTCAGTCACAGGCCCCCCCGAAACACTGACAGCCCGTTCACTGTAGACACAACACACTCCTTTTTCTGCCTCACAGGCGCTGACAAAAAAAAAAAAAAAACACACAACAACCAACCTCACACTCTTTCACAACAGCTGCTTTCCCTCAAGCATCCTGCTGGGCATTGTAAATATACATATGTAGATACACACATACGTTGCCAACCCACATACGTTAAGGTCAAGCACAATCACTACAAATGTCAAAAAGTATTTGTCCACATCTACATAATATATATTTTTATACCATTCATAATGTAATTATCTGTATTTATTTACCACAGTGAGAAAGCTATTTTTGAATTTTTTATGATCTGAACATGTTGTCGTACATGCCTAAGAGAGTATCTATGTGCTACACATGTATCATGTATGTGTTTTATTGGTAAATATGTTGGTTTCTGATTGACCATAACGGTGCATGAAACGTCTTGCTGGTGGGTGCTATCAGTATGGTGGAGGAGCACAACACAAAGAACTAATGTCACTATTATTGTTGTGATTTTTACCTTATAATGACAATAAATCTTGTGTCAATGTTTTTCTTTGATAGTTCCTTTTATAAAGGGGAGACTAGGCTGTGTGCGGTAAATGGCAGACAGTGTGAAATTCAACTTGTAGCTGAGGGTGCAGTTCCCGCCTGGGGGCGCCTACCTTTCTTGACTTTTCCAAGTGTTTTACTCCAAACCATGCGAGTACCACCCGGTGCATGCCGTTGTACTCCCGATGCACTCAATGCATGGACCATAATAAGTTGTCTCAAGTCTGTGTTTGACCTGTTTCTTTGGAGACAAAAACAAGAAAGCAACAGGTTTAGTGTAGGCAGTGAGGAATGCAACGAACAAACACTTTCTGTCGTGGATTCAGTGCTGCAGTGTACTCAGAACGTTCTCTGTTTTTCAACTGAAGGTTATGAAAAGCCTTGGAGCCTTAACAGCATGTCTGGCATGAGCGGGGATGCCTCTGGAGTGTCCTCAGTGTCCGCCCTGCCCTGCAGCCCACCCTGTCTATTGCAGCACTCACATTCTCCCATCCCATCCATTATGTAGCATGGTTGAGTAGCAGACACGATGCCATTGGAAGGCCAGTCCACACGCCTCCTTCTTACCTTTCCTGTCAGATTTTTTGCTTTGACACTTGCCTTCGTTCCTGCTACATTTTTATTTCATTTTATTTTATCTACATTTGTTTTGTTTCTGGAAAATTGTTTCTTAACTGTGCTGATACTCCAGCTTCCCAAGTGGTCCACTTGGGTGTGTCATCATATCCTAAAGTAGTCGAGGTTGGCACATGCCGCTCTGCATGGGTCATCTCAGCTGCAGACAAAGCTCGGTTCTTCTGCAGGCTAACTCCACTCTTTTCTCCCTGTGTGGACATCATCGCCTGTTGCTCTGTTGCTTTTGATCTCTCATACTCTTCTGCTAATAAGTTTGAGCTCATTTGCCTTTTGTTTTGTTTTTGTTTTTTAGAATTTTGTGAACTAGATTTTTCATGAGATGTAACCCCTGCTAACAGTGTGCTGGGAATCAATATTTCATTGCTTTTTAAACATATCCAAAAGCTGTTAAGACAACTCTTAAGTGCTTTGTCCGTTGCAAAGTAGAGACGTTTATTTATTTATTTATTTTTCATTCTGAAGTGCAATCCAGACAAGACCCAATGTTAGCCGAGTGGCCACTACTGAAAAAAAATGGAGCATAATGTTCATGGTGTCCAATGCAATATGAAGATGATGACATTTCTTATTATTCCTATGATACATCTAATGTCAACTGAACTAAAACTGTTATTTTTGCATGATCTGCATGAAATATTATGTTCAACCAAGAAGCTAACTGTAACGCAGTACCTGTAAGGTTTTTTTTCCTTTGAAAAATCTGATGCTTTGTCATTTTTATGCATTTCCAGACAGCTTTATAAGAGACTCAGTCATAGCAGAGATTTTCATGTAGCTGCCATTCTTTGCCTTTCCCCAATTTCATCTTATTTATTTAACCTTGTATTTGTTTGACTGGGACCTCCAAAAAAGAAAAAGAAAGTGATTTACATTCAAGAATCTGTGACGAAGCCAACCAATGCTGTTATGAGCACAAATCGTTTTTATACAATTATGTTTACTGGGTTTTACAACTCTATTAGTAGTCTGCAGCAACTTCTCTTAGTGCCGTGCTGCTTAACTGATGCAGGACTAAAACTACATAAATAAAGGTGCCTTTAAACGTGGCGAGGCAAAATAAATTGACACAATAATTAATGTTTCCAGTGTAGCATCACACCTTATACCAGGCTCATAGCAGTGTCAGAAAACTTTAGGGGTACCTTGTACCTTTTGCACTACTCTCAAAACTCTTACAAATGTCCTCTTGGTTACTGCAACTTAACTTGAACTAGATTTTAGTCTTTAGAGCAGTGGTGTCCAAACTTTTCAACATGCGAGCCAAAATCATCAAGTTGAAAGAACTCATGGGTCACAAAAATAAAATATATTTGATTTTTTTTAAATCATATAAAAATTTCTGTGATTTTTTTTTTGTTTCACTTCAAAAGTAAACACATCTTTATTAATGAAAGACAAAGTGTCCTATTTTTGTGGAAAAGGAGTTCTAACTGTTCAATTTTCGCGTTTATTAATAAAAAACACTCGATTCCTTTGATTTGTCACGAATAATTTGCATTACTTCTTCAAAAAACAGTTGCTAAAAAGGGGTCATGTGGCACGGCAAGAAAGTTTTTCCCTAAATTTTCTGGACCCAAACAGTCATGGATGTCCAAATAGAGTGGTCGAAGCTTTCAGTAGCTAAAAGCGAAGCGTAGGAGACTGGATTTGGCAGGACACTGATAAAAATAATCAAATTGTGTGCAACCTATGTCTACGTCTTATCCAAGTCCAATTTTTCTCTATTGATGATTAAATCAACAGTTTTGTATTTTTACGAAAATGCTAGCCGAGTTTAATGAATGGTTACTGAAAAGTCTACTTTTATATAAAAGTCAGTTAAGATTTGTGGTTCTTTTAACATTAAAATTGGAATAAAAATAATAAACATACTTAAATAAATATAAAATACTTTACTGTACCTAATCTTGCACATTTTTTTTACTGTTTTACTGTAAAAGCAAGAAATTATACAAATGCCACCTTTAAATTTGCAGAAAGTATCCATCTGCATCACCCTCTTAAGGATGCACACAAGATTCTGCTCATTTTAAATTGAAGTCGCGTCCGCACAAAATCACTCAGAAGACCGCAAATGGCCAGCAGACCGCACTTTGAATACCCCTGCTTTAAAGGGACAAATAGCACAAAGCAAAGACACAGAACAAAAAACAAACAGAGCATCCTAGGTTAATAAATAGCTCCCATCTCTTGTAAGAAAAAGCACAAACATGATAAAAAGGGGACCAAGAAACTTTAAAGAATACATCACATTATGATCAACCAGCTGATTCCTGCTGTTTGTACGTATTTAAAAGGTCAATATTTTTCCTTGTATTGATACTGACCCAATATTTATGCACAAGATTTTTCAGGGCACTTTGTCAAATCCTATATGTAGACCAATCGATCATGTTCATCAATGGAAAAAAAAAAAAAGTCCTTATAACAACTCATCCAAGTTGAATTTTTATTCTGAATGAGCAAAGTTTTACATCTTGAGTCACGTCTCTTTGTGGTGATTAATGGGCGTTATATATTAAAAAAACAAAAAAACAACAACAACATTGTGTAGATTTGATGTGAAGAGATGCAGGTGAATTATACGGTCATACATCCCAAGTGGGGGGAGAGAAAAAACAATCATTATGACAGTATCTGATTCTGATGTGGGTCTACTTGGGGAAAGGTAAATGCATGTATTTTACATTTATGCAAAAGAAAAAGTATTCAAATAAAACATGTAAATACAAGTCCTTGCATGAAATAAATTTTATACACAACGAGCATTTAGACTTTGTTTTTATTCAGCAGCACATGCATACATACATCATCCCTTCTCCTTCCTACTTGATCCTCGAGCTGCTCATGTTGTGGTTAAAGGGAGCTTGGGGAGGACGGTGAGAGCATGACGCAAAGTCCAGAAACGCATGACGGGGCCCAAACCAGTCGACGTCAACTTTTAAACCGCAGCATGACCGGGCATGTTTATTAACCGACTCGAGAGGCAGGCAGACGGTAACTTGGTGTCTGAGCATGGGAACACATGGTAAACCCTCCGCTTACCATGACCAACTAACGGAGCACATTTTCTTTACTCTCCATCAGCACCATCACTTCCACCGTTAAACATAATTTGTGTAATAATTTATTTTTGTTATTGTTTTATATGTTTATAGAGACCCAACGACAGCAGCGGAGCAGACAACCGACAGAGTCAGTTTGTGTTATGAACCATGGTGTACCAACCACTATGTGTATGACCCATAACGGCCCATCACCCACTTGATAGTGCTGTAGCTGTTTCAATTTTTATTTTTTTTTTGGTGCGTGTACAACTTAGTATTTTTTAAACAGGTGTGACAGTGACAACCTGTACATCACAAACTCAGCATAGATGTAGCAGCGAGGACGTTTTGTCGAGCCTTATGTAGCTCAGTATTTGTGGTTACTGTGTTGTAATTTGTGTGCCTATTCTTTAGTGTGTGCCAGTGCTGTAAATACGCTTCTTTTATGTGCGTGCTAAATGTGTACCAATGTTTTTGAGTGATCATCAAATATTTGTGTGCTTCTTGTGTTGAAAGGAAAAAAAAAATGTTGCTCCGATTTTAGTCGCGCCCTTCAGTGTAAAAAGAAAACATCATCTCACCTGTCGCATCAGCCGGACCGAACAGTTGACAAGTCGTTACCTTTGCACTGTCACGGTCACGGTTTTGTAGTTTTGCACTGTTTTGCACCAGTGAACTTTTAACATTCCTTGGTATGTTTTTTTTTTAGATATCAGAGATAATATCCACAAAAAGTTGCACAAGGAAAAATAGGGTAACTTTTCAATAAAACACCACTCTTACCCATGACGAGGGACTAAAAGGATAGTTTGGATCTTCTGATGTGGAGTTCAGTGGAACAGATGTGAACCATTAATATCTTATCTGTTGTAGATAACTATAAACGATGTGGATTTGAAGAAATGGATTTTTGCTGCAGGGTTAGAACAGCTCAGGTCTCAATGATTGTGTAACGATTCATCTGAAGGCTATTTTATAAATGTTTGCATCGCTGCCATATTCCCATTCTGGCAGAAATACCATTAATATTAATACCTGCTGCTGGTATGTTTACTTACTTACAAATAACTTTGGGATGAAAAACTGACGGTGGTGTAAAGGTTTATAAAACTGTATTCACGTAAACTGCTACAGAATCTGTGAGATCAGAGGGTTTTTTTTTAAGATGGCAGCAATCCACTTTGTTCATGACTCTACTCAGACTAGCCATAAGCTCCTCAATCCAGTCAACATTAAACTTTTTTACTTATCTAGGATTCACAGCTCCCACTCTTTGTGGAAGGCTTTTCACAAGATTTTGGAGTGTTTCTGTGGGAATTTGTGCCCATTCCCACTGTAGAGCATATATGAGGTCCGGCACCAGATCAGATCTTTTTAAAACTTGTTTTGTGCACTAGTGCATGTTGGAACAGAAGGGCATTCCCAAAAGTGCTGCTACAAAGCTGGAAGCATAATGTTGTCTAAAATATCTCTGTGTAGCATTAATGGTTCATAGCTTTTCCACAGGATCCCACTACAAAAGAATCTGAACTGCCCATTTAAAATAACAAGCTGCCATGAACATAAGAAAATCATTCAAACAAATAACACAAGTGTGCTCTGATGGACATGCATAAAATATAAAATATTGGTACCACTTTACTCAGGCTCCCCTTATAAATGGTTAATAGTTTACAAATGCATTATTAATTCCTCTATAAACACTTTGTAAATCAATAATAACTGCTTATTATGCAATAATTAAGGCGAGAAAGAGACAAAACTGACCAGTTTCTTGCCAAATCGTGAGCCAAATTGGCCTCCTATATATTTCATCTTATCTTAAACATTTCAGACTAAGATTATAGATGATTATAGATTATCTATAGTTATAGATACTTATAATACAGTGTTAAAGTACATCATATCCTAAAGAAATAGGGTTACAAATGCTTATTGTGCGTATGTCTGAAAGGTTTAATATAACAAGATGAAATATATAGGAGCAGATTTGGCTCACAATTTGGCAAGAATCTGGTCAGTTTTCTCTCTTTCTCGCCTTAATTAATGCATAACAAGCAGTTATTAATGATTTATAAAATGTTTATAGAGAAATTAATGACACATCTATAATACCCTGATGCATGCTCAATAATCCAGGTAGAAAAATCTAAAAAAGCTAAGTCTGGTCCTTTGGACATTCAAAAAACAAAA
>JARVGQ010000002.1:28911121-28923416 GCA_031762355.1 Hypsolebias martinsi | reverse complement strand
TTAAATTGTGGGCCCTGAATCTATCATCTATTAAATATTAACTTTTTGAATGGAATTATGGAAGTTAAACAACTTTTTCATGATATTCAAATTTTTTGGAAAGGGCCTGTAGATTATAAGGCGGTGTAGAAAACTAAAAACAGGAACATGTCTGCATTGGTTTTTGCCAGGAACGTAGCAGATATTTGAAGTCACTTAGAGAGGTCAAGGTCGAGAGCTTCAGATCCTTTTGCAAGATATTCCAGGAAACAGCCAAGTAGGAGAAGGCCCTTTTGCCAAGCTCAGTCCGCAGAGTATTATTGTTGGTATTATTTGTATTTTTGTCTACTCTCATCATTACCAGTTGGCATAGATTAGTGTTCTGCAAGTCAAGTTAGTAAGTTAATGTTTCATCTCATGCAGGGAAATAGAAATTAAGTGATCTGATAATGTGTGCAGGGGCTGCAGTGGTGAAGTGCAGCAGTCTTGTTGTAATCCTTAGTTTGAGTCCAGGTTGTGTCAGGAAGGGTATCTGCAAATCTTTCATGTGAGTTCACTTACTATGGCGACCCCCACAAAAGTGAGCAGCTGAAAGACACTTGATAATCTGAATAAATGTCTGAACAAAATCATTATTGCAACTTATTAGATCAAAACGTTGTACTTTGATGAGTGTAAACTACCGGTACTTGAGCCTATCTAAAAAAGCTAAGTCTGATCCTCTGGACATTAAAAAAACAAAACAAAAAAATGTAGAAATGTTTCGTCTTCCTCAGTCCGAGGTGCTGAGCTGAATGCAGCTTCTCAGACTGAGGAAGTCTTTCAGACGAAAGACGAAACGTTTCTACAGTTTTTTTGTGCTTTGTTTTGTTTTGTTTTGTTTTTTGAATATCCAGAGGACCAGACTTAGCTGGATTATTGAGCATGTATCAGGGTACTTGAGCTTAGTTTTCCTGTCATGTATTCAGGTATACCTGTAAAAAAGCTCTGTGGTTTGCTCTGAACGTTGGCTGGCTTTAGTCCCATCCTTTGGTGAGATCATGATAAATGGACTGTACTTGTATAGTGCTGTTCCATCTAATCATGGTACTCAAAGCTCTTTACAGTACTATCTGTGCTCTCCATTCATACAGCACTCTACTATATCTCTACAAAGATGATCTGAATCTGTAGAGAATAATCAGAGCTTTATCACATTCATACACTGATGAGACACACATCAGAGGCAATGAGGGGTTCAGTGTCTTGCCCAGAGACACTTCAGCATGTGTCTGCTGGTGGAATTGAACCCCCAACTCTCCCATTGTAAGACAATTGCCCTAACCATTCAGACACAGCTGCCCCCACAATCACTCAGTAGTTTTTAGGGTGGAGGTCTATAATGGCCAGTCTAAGATAAATAACGTCCCATCCAGGAGTTCTGCACCAGGAGTGTTTTTACTCATGTTGAAAAATGAAGCTGTTGTTTGTCGACTGAAAACAGAATTCCACTTTAAACTTTTAACAAAACTAGATTAAAGTCTTCGTCTTAGTTCTGCATCGCGCCCTCTTCAAGAAGCCCTTTGTCAGTAACTTGGAACATTGCTTTCAAATTACAGAATTAGTAAGAATCATCTAAGATAAGAGAAGATAGAACTTGATTGATCCTGCAGGAAATTGTTGTGCCAGAGTTTGAGTACAAAGAAACATACACAAGATATAAAAATAATGAGAATATAAAAATACCAGCAGTTGAGCAATTAACTACAAGGGAATTTTGGTCATGAGGATTATTACTAACAACATAAAGGAAATGTGTTTGGTCCATAAATAAACAAATGATTAGAGATTTTTTGTTGTCGTCATTCTCGTTGTATTAATAGACATCTGCCCTGCCCCATCCATAAAACTCAAGAATAATTTCATGCACAATGAGGTAAAGTTATAAATCCCCACAGCTAAACTTTTTTATTTTTATTTTATGTTTTTCAGAATAAGTTGCAATGTTAGATGTAATATCTTGAGTAATTGCTTGTTATCTCGTGTTTCCTCTCTCTGTTTGGGAGCGTTCTCGTGCGTTCTGACCATCTGGATGTTGTGTGTCCGTGTGTTTCCTCTGCAGACCTGAAGCTCCACCTGCAGAGCACCGACTATGGCAGCTTCCTGGCTAACGAGGCGTCGCCTCTCACCGTTTCCGTCATTGATGACAAGCTGAAGGAGAAGATGGTGGTGGAGTTTCGCCACATGAGGAACCAGTCGTACGAACCTCTGGCCAGCTTCATGGATTTCATAACGTAAGTCAGGGTGACTGCTAGCAAAAGCAGAAACTTCTTTAAAACAAGAGGAGCGCTCTGATGGTTGAGAGTCACATCAATAAGTTGTAAAAGGATAAAGCCATAACAGCTGTCAAAACAGACACGTTTTTAACATTTTTAATCTTTTAACACAATTTCTTCCTCATGAAACGATGGGAGGTTAATAAAAGTCAAACTCATCAGGGTTAAAAAAAACAAACAAACAGAAAACAGCAACTAGCTCACAACTTAGTTCACAACTAAACTCTGTGATCACTTATGGAGAGTGTCCCTTTAGAGGTCAGAGTATCTCCTCATTTTCATTTGATCTTGTTTGAAGTTCTGAATAAATAAGTATAAAGCTGGGCTGAGTTTATTTTTAAAACCTTCAACACTCCAGCTGGTTCTCAGGGAGGCTGTTCACATTTTTGTTTTCGTCCCCAGTGAATGAACAAAAGGAATCATGAGATTGAACAAACAATAAAATGAGCAATATAAAACAAAAGCGGTGGCACGGTGGCTCAGTTGATAGAGCTGCTGCCTCTGTGTGATGGTCACTGTACAAATCCCGGCTGGGGGTCTTTCTGGGTGGAGTTTGCATGTTTTCTTTGTGCATGCATGGGTTTTCTCCAGCTACTCTGGTTTCCTCACGCAGACCAAAATCATGCATGTTAGGTAGGCCTGTCACAATAAACAATAAATCAGTTAATCACATGATAAATGAAAATTACTGACCTCATTTATCGGCTTTATTGTTTCTTCGTGTCTCTCTCCTGAAGATACTGGATGACAAAAGGCTCAACTCCGGTGCTCTTCACTGACCACTCACTTTCCCTTTAAAATCCATTTTAACCATCCAAAATCACATTTTTGGACGGTTAAAAACCGCTAAGCTGAGAAGCTAAGCTACGAGCTAAGCTAACAGGCCGACCTCTGAAAAATCCTTCGTCTTGTTGAAGCTCCAGAATTCACGGTTGAAACTCGTGCCTTCATGTAAAAAGTTGTTTTTCTCTGCAAAAACAACCTGAGAACTTGTTTACTGATTTTTTTTAAATGAAAAGCTTTGTGTGAAAAATGCTACCGAGCATCCGCCATTTTGAGAACCAAAAACCGGGCACGAGAAACAGCCCATGTCACGTCAAGGGGCTTCTCTCCCATTTTTCTTAGAGAGACACGCTGCTCGCTCCCTCATTATCCATCCTTCAGTTCAAACAGTCTTATACTGCCATCCAGTGTTAAAAAAAATGTACTACACACAAAAATGAACATTTCTTCTTAAATTTGACAATAATTACTAATTATTGTCAAATTTCAAACAATATTATCGTTTATCTCATTCATTTCTGAGACAATTAATCGCCCAGCAAAATGTGTTATAATAATAATGTCATGTTGTAATAATGTATGATGTATGTATGATGTAATAATAATGTTGTAATGTTGTTTTCAAGATTTTACCAAACAGTGCCATCATTTTTTAAGTTAAATGACTTTAGTTTAAATCTCTGGTAGGAAAGTATTTAAAACTTTATTTATTAAAACGCTAATACTTCATGGACTGGATGGAAGGAGCTCACAGACAGGAAAAGGCCCACGGGCCACCAGTTACATTACAATATTAACTCAAAAAACAAACAAACTATGTTTTGCTTCAGCCACTTAAACATCTGTCATTTTCTTGCACGTGAGAAACTACCAAAAATAACTAAATAAATAAATAAATAAACAACACTCGGTACAGTCACAGCATCTCCTTTATCCAGAAAAAATAATAGCCAGATGAGAGATTGGCAGATTTTATTACTTTTTATTTGTCCCAGAAGTTCTGAAGAAATTGTTTGGTGCTGCAGCTAAACAGGTTAGAAAACAGATTAAAGTAAGAGAGTTTTAACAGCCTTTTTAATATCTTTTAGCCTTTTTTTATTTAGTCATTTGTAAAATCAGTCTGTTGCTACATTCTATGTACTAAAACTTGAATTTGATAGACAAATGCACTTGGCTTGAATTAGAATAAAATACTGTAAATTACAAAAAGCATAGTGGAGATCCTTCAGATATCTTAATGTGTTCAGCTGCAGTCGGATAGAAAGCAGTGAATGTCTGAAAGGGGATTAATTTCCCAATGTCCTTCTAATTTGCCATAAAAAATCTCTTTCATTTATCTTATGGTGCAGTTATGAATCATGTATTGAGGAACAACAAAGAACAGAGAATAGACTCACCTACAATGGCAAGGTTATGTTCAGATCCACATGAAATCTGTTAAAAAANNNTGAACACATGCTCAGAATGCATGCTTAAAACTCACACTTGCACACACAAATAACACTGACATCCAGGAATTGTTTTTGTGGGATTACAATCACAAAAAAGAAAATTTGTGGCAAACAAAAAAACTCCTCTAAAAATAAAATCTTTCTTTAGACAATCTTCAAACACATAATTGCCGTTAACATCAGATAATTCTGCAAACTAATTGGATGATCTAATTATAGTTCCTCACTCCGTGATAATGAGCAGAAACTACAACCAGTACAAAAATAAATAAACTCATTGTTAGTACAGGAGTTAATGCAACTGCTTACTGGTGTCAACATTTTTTCTGTTTTCTCCATTTGTATTAAAAAAGAAGATAAATAATAAGAAAAGAGAAATGATGACACCTCGCTGATCAAGACTATCCGTTCTAGTTCTGTTTAAAGAACTTTGATGGATTTTAAGCATTAAGTTCTTTGAAAACTGAAAGATGCTCCTCCTGTTGTGGTTACTCACCTCAGAAACTGTGACAGTTCACTTAATATTTACTTTGAGCTCATATACTATTTGTAAGACTAACATGGGCTCGAGAGTTGTAGTCCACTCCGGTCATTCATCTTGTGTTTTGGCGTACGACCTCAGGAAACACTCACAAAGTGATAACACTCTGACACAGGTCAGTGATCTGTGACAGTGGAAGAATGATCCAGCGCTCCCCCCTCGCTCGTCCCTGACATCCACTTGATTGAAAACGACTTTCTTCCAAGCAGCTGCTGTTAACACCACAGGTTAACTGCTGCAATAATAATTACCCGTACAGGAGAGATCTCTGCCTTCGCTTTCAGTGGTTCTCTTTCTTTTGCATAAATAATGATATGAGTGCTCTGCATACAGGATATGCTGAAGAAAACATCATGCTTTTTTTTTTTTTTCCAGAAAGCATCATGTTTCTCCCCTACTAATAACCTTCAGCCACCTTTTTTTCCCTGTGGTTGTTTACTGCCCCCTGCTGGACTGCAGGAGGCATTAAGATCAACTCAAATATGAAACTGCAATAAATTTGTCAATATGAACAGCAAAAAGGTCATTTCATCTGCAGATCTTACCTGTGCCGCTCCATTAAGGACTTTAACCTCTTCAGGGAGGCTGATCTCCTTGGTTTGGCCACCTTCTGCTACAGAACCATCTGCGTGCTGCTCTGTTCTCTGACTGGCCCCTCGACCCAGCTGTCCATAATCTCCTCTGCCCCATGTGAAGACTCTGCCACTTTCTATAACAGATTCAGAGCAGGCAGCTGTACAATAAATAATATTTTAAAACGATCAAGCATTCTTTGAAGGAGTACAGATCTCACTGCAACTTTTTACGCAAGTTTTACTCCAAGATCACCTTATCACAAGAAATGCTGGAGTTGTAGATGTTGAGTAAGAGTTGAAGATGAACATTCACTGATTTCTTCTGAGAGTTTTTTTTTTAAATAAGTCCAGTGGCACATGATATATTACGCTAACAGACAAACATGGTTGTCTCAAACAGTTAACGCCAAAGTTTATAAGCTAAATATTGCACAACATGTAGTGATTGGAGAAGGCGTTGGGGATGATGCTCAGCTACAGTCACACCAAATTTTAGCTCATTATCTGTAAAACTGGCAGAGTTCCAGTCCTTGTTGTGTTTGCTATGGTCAGCTGGCTGTGCAGACAATGTGAACTAGGTTGAGCACCAAAGTTCTTCAGATGTAGATGTTCAATCACTACTTTTTGAAGGCTTCATTAAAATCCATACAAGAGTTCAAGAGATTTTTTTTTTTGGTAATACAACAGACACAGGACAGGCACACACACACACACACACACACACACACACACACACACAAGCAAACCCAAAATCCTCTGCTGCCAAAGGCAAAGGCTGACAACAATAAATACTTATACAACTGCACCTGTCTGAGCAACGATGTGTGTCCAGCCGCTCCAAACATTCACAACTTTCTCTGTATCAAACAGAAATGGCTTCAGGAGAGTGGGGGAGGGCAGAAAAGGCTCTGCTGTGGTCAGCTGGCTGTGCTTGTTGCTTCCCCACAAGAATAAATCACCTTCTTCTGCATGAACAGAAACAACATTCCTGTTTATCCAACAGAAGCAGAAAAGTCAGACAGTATTCACCAGGCTTTTAGCAACGGTTTAGGATAAACAGTATTAAGTGGAAAACTACTCACAATGAAAATAGTAAAATACATTTTTTTAGTTTGGATCACAGTCTCTGGTACATTTCCCACCCCCCTACAAACTTTGCATGGTTTGATCCAACAAAAACATTTTTTTTTCTTCATTAACTAGTGGTCAAGTCTTGTTTATGTGAGCGATCATCTGGAATCGTTTGGGATTTATTTGTCTTACCTGTAAGGCACACGCAGTGAGCTGAACCTGCTGTAACCAGGTGCGGTTTTCTCTGACTGAGTCCTACGGTGTGGACAGAAAGATCAGTCACGTCTTTTATTCTGAGTGCAAAAGACAATAAACCATTCATTATGTTGTTTTTGTTATCTCTGCTCATCATACATTACCTGGAACCAAACAAGGAACTATAGAGCGCAGGTGTGATGGAACAGGGTGTGGACTGAGTGCTCGTTTAGCATGACTGAAAAGACCAGTTCCCCATTGATACACATGGCCTGAGTCTACAAGTTAAACACAAAGAGCTGCGTTATGGCTTTGCTCCTAACTGGAGAACAGTAATGAAGACAAGTAGCGATGCTAGCTTACCACTAACTGCGAGAGAGTGTCGAAGTCCTGCTGCAACGCTCACTACTGGTTCCTTCAGACCCTGAAAACAAACTCAAAGTGTAGTTTAAGTTTGGCGCAGACAGAATGTGCAGCATGTGTGAAACTCTGAAGACCCTGACTTCATAAAGGGTTAACTATTATTATGGGCTCACCTCGACAACCAGAAGATCAGCAGTTTGTTTGGTTGTTTCTCCAACACCCAACTGTCCAAATGCATTCGAGCCACATGCCAGTATTTGACGACAATCTGTCAAAAAAACAAAAACAGAAATGTGTGTAAATAAAAAGAATGAAATAAGACAAACTTTTGCTTCAACTGTCGTGGTATTTTTGCTTAATTCTCTTCTTTTGTTCCTAAAACAAAGTCTAAACACCTTATATGTTTTTTATGGTTTTATATTGGGGCTAAACTATTAATTGCATTTGCGATAATATCGCGACATGATAAAACAAGATTTTCTAATGGCAAAGGCTGCGATTTAACTGGTCATGTGATCTGGTTATGTGACTTGCGAGTGAGCAGAGCAGAGCAAAGCAGAGCAGGGAGCAGAAGTCAACACTACGTTTTAAGTGGTTGCACAATGGCGTCAGGCTCGACAGAAGCTGACACATCTGAAAGTTTGGTACCAAAGAGGAGCAGCACGTCCGTTGTTTGAATTATTTTGGCTATAAAAAAGAAGACGCTGCACAACGACATGTGTTGTGCAGAACCTGCATTGCTGCTGTTGCTTCCTCTCAAGGTAACACCACAAATCTTCATCAACACTTAAAAAAACACCACAAAGCCAGTTACAATAGTTGCATGGCTAGAATACCAACGACCAGTGCTTCAAAGTAGAAGTCGACAGGGATCACTGACCGAACTGTTCCAAGGTATTACTCCATATGAACATAATTTGAAACAGCACGCAGAAATATATTGAGCAATAACAGAGTTCATAGAGAAAGACATGATGCCCATTAATAGAGTGACCAAGCCTGGGTTTACAGCTTTGGTAAACACAATGGATAAACGGTACACAAGATGCCCTTGTGCACACATTTTAGCCAAGATGCTATCCTGGAGCTGTACAAAAAATGCAGAAACAGAGTTGCAGCGGAGCTGAAACAGTGGAGTTATTTACAACTGAAACAGATTTATTGCTTGCGTTCGTTGAAAAATACATGAGAAGAAGGCACTGAAAAATAATCACATACTAAATCGCAATATTGAGGTGAAAAAAAAAATCACAATTAGAATATTTTCCAAAATCGTTCAGCCCTACTTTATATCAGCTTTGTTTACTGAAGGTTTCCATCTAAGACATGAAAGAGATCATGCTAGTCTTTAAATTAAAAATAAACAAATTGTCATCTCATTCAGCAACTAATGAAAAGAATAACTTCCTCAGTCCTTACAGTCAGTGCTTTTCTAAAGTCTGTCCTGATCATAAAACCTGTTAAATAATAATAATAATAAAGTAATTCCTGTTAAATAAGTAGGGGAACAGACTTTAGGATGTCTTAAGGAGTTATGTGTGAGAAATCATCAGTTGAAGTGGTATAAAGAGTTAATTACAAAAGAAACAGGTTACATATATGTAATATCTATTACAGTCTCAAGTTTGCTTGTTTCTTTTTTAATATAAATTAGGCATGATCTGATACGATGCTGAGCTCACCAGTGAGAAAAAGAGTAAAATCCCAACCACAGGATACATTTGTGACTCTCTGGTTTGGGATGGGACAGAGCTGAAGAGTAGAGACGTCAGTGTTGTGGCCCAGTCCCAGCTGGCCTCTGCCATTCTGTCCACAGACAAACACCCCCCCATCTTCTGTCCAACACAAAAAGAGACAGCAACCCTTAAGAAACCATTTAACACAATGTTGAATACTGATCTAAAAATAAAAGAAGAGCATGTAAAAAATGGCAACTCTTAAAAATCTATTTTGCTTCTACCGTGTAAACATTTCACTCAAAGATTAACAACAGAGAGTGCTGCTCTCTAACCTCTAACAACAAAATGTATACAGTTTCTCTTTTCTCTACAGTTTGCTGCTCTGATATATTCAATTTTCAATTAGTTTATTTATAAAGCGACAAATCACAGCAGAAGTTATCTCAGGGCACTGAACAGAAACATTCACATGCAAAGCCAATTAGTAAAGTTCTCTATCTACAGACACCAGCAGACTCATTGAATCTTCACTTTGTCACAGTCTCCCATCCTAAGCGAGCACAAAGGCAACAGTGGAAAGGAAAAACTCCCTTTTAACAGGAAGAAACCTCCAGCTGAACCAGGCTCAGGATGAGCGGCCATCTGCTTCGACCGGCTGGGTTTGAGAAGAACAGGACGGAGAAACAAACAGACACAAAATGTCAGGTCCAGGTGTACCTGAAAGACAAAAACACATGTTAAGCATAAAAAAAAAATTACAAATATAAAACAGATTGAGCAGAGTAAGTAAAGACAGTAGCAGAGTGAAAAGATGTGGTCAGTTTGTCCTCCAGCAGTCTAAGCCTATAGGAGCATAACTCTGCAAACCCAAGCCAACCCTAACTATAGGATTTATCAAAAAGGAAAGTCTTAAGTCTAATATCCTGATGCACAATCAATAATCCTGGTAGAAACATCTTAAAAAGTTAAGTTTGGTCCTCTGGACATTCAAAAAAAACAAAACAAAACAATTGTGGAAACGTTTCGTCTTTCATCTGAAAGACTTCTTCAGTCTGAGGAAATGAACAGACACAAAAACAGATGAAAACAGCTCCTCAGACTGAACAAGTCTTTCAGATGAAAGCCGAAACGTTTCTACAATTTTTTTTTTAATGTCCAGATGACCAGACTTCACTTTTTTAGATCTTAAGTCTAATCTTAAACGCAGACAATGTGTCAACCTCACAGACAGAAACTGGAAGTTGAAATATATCTAGGTTTCATATAAAAATATAGTACAGTAGTTACTACACATTAGTAATTGTTGTCTAAATAATGTGATTTTGAATCATGAACAAAATAATCTGTGTTGGTTGTTTAGCACAGAAAAATAACAATAAACAAACACTTAAGATAAAACTATTTCCTAGCTAAGACAGTGACTTTCCAAGTAGTTTGTTGACCTTGCTAAGCAGAAAAGTAGAAAATATTGAAACCGGTCGAGGTTTAACTGAAGTTCAGTGTGTTGGGACAGTTACCGGTGATGACCACAGAGTGTCCCCCTCCGCCGCTCACTGTCCGGACTGCCCCGCTCCGCAGCGCTGACAGCCGGGGGACACTCGTGTCCTCCGCATGTCCCTGTCCCAGCTGTCCGTAGCTGTTGGCTCCCTGACACAAACGATAAAGTGACGGTCCTGTCACAAAGCTAATCGACGACTGTTAAAGCCAAAGCTTTAGCCACACATTCCCCTCTGCTGCGCTTTACGTTTGAGCTAGTTTGGCTAACTTTAGCAAAAACACAAACTGTCGTCATAACGTTTCACTTTACAGAAGGTGCGGAGTTAACATAATAAATGTGCAAGACATGACACACATAACTTATACAATGTAGCCCCAGAAAAAGATAAACGTACCCAAGTGTGTAAACAAAACTCGAGTCGTGAGTGTGTTGCCATGGAAAACCAAGCGCCAGAAACCAGGACGATTTACGACACTGTCGTAAAGAAGGCTGTTAATGCGAGCCGAGGCTGAGTTTGACTCGTTCAAGTTCCCTAAAGTAATTTAAAACCAAAACAAAGTCAAACAAACCTGGAATTTGTTACCTTTTTTTTAAATAATTTGAAAATCCAAACATTTAATTCCAGCTCATTAAGAAATCACGATCAGTAACGAATTGCTTGAATATTCAAATCAGATTTTTTTACAGGTTATTATGATCCAAATTCATTCAACTTTCCAAATGCCAAAAATAAGCGTTTTATCGTTAAAATTTTTTTTTTATCAATTACTATTTTTTATCATTGTATCATTAAATGGAAACTTAAGAGGAAAAAAAGCATCAGTTCTATTAAATATCAAGAAATAAACAATTTTTTGGACAATAATCACAATCATTCCATTCATTGTTTTTTTATTTATTTACAAATACAAGACATTTTAGCTAATCATACCTATTTTAGGTTGAGAGAATAAGAAAAAAAGTGCAAAATAAAATAGCATTCCGTATGTATCTAATTACTGTGTACAATTTACAAGAATAAAAAAAAAATCATTGCTTGAAATGAGATGTGTTAATTATTCATCTGTACTGTTTCATTGCTTCTTGTTTTGGTGTTTAAAAAAGAAAAAAAATCCATTATGTGTTGGCTATAAAAGGCTTTATTTTGTTTAATCTTAAGTGAATTTAAATGTGCATGTGTACTTAACCATCTTAAACTCTTTTTAGGAGTCACTTAGTGAATTTATTAGTTTAAAGTATATGCATTTACTTGGACATTATGGGCAGGAGGTTGTTAGTGGTAGAAAACGCATAGCAAAGGCGCAGATCACTGGAAAATGATAGAAAGGGCCAAACGCTCCAGCTTTGTGTGCAGGCCCACTTAATGTGAGGTTTTGACCCTTTGGTCTTCCTTTATCAATGATTCTGGAAAAGTCCCCAGGGACAAAACAGGACTGTGTCGCTTTGTTTCAAGGTGTTTCCTTTTTAAACAGACAAGAAAATAATGATGTCGTCATGTTAAAGTGACTAACTCACAGCATTTGATTCAAACAAGAACAGAAAAAATAAAGATACAGTTGATTTTATTATTATTTTAGTGTGACATAGCTTAGGTACATCTAATTTTCGTAACAGTAGAAAAATAATGCTTTAATATATCGATCACTAGTCACTTGAAGAAGAGTTTTAAACCATCACTGTAAAATAAACTGCGTACATACTGGTCAAATCTGCCATAATCAATTATGAAAGCATTCTTATGATTTTATCTTTCATAACTTCCTTCAACAGCACATGCATACCAGGATACAAACAAAAAGAGTACAAACACGATACATTTCGACACTGTAGGGGGGGGGGGGGGGG
>JARVGQ010000002.1:28791569-28808338 GCA_031762355.1 Hypsolebias martinsi | reverse complement strand
CAGTATATATATATATATTTTTTTTTTTTAAATAAAAATGTGCAACGACTTTGGACTTTTAGGGGCGGAGATTTGAGTTCCCGGATCTGAGCTAACAATTTCCAGAACTCACCCTGTCAAAATAAGAGCATTCCCAGATCTTGTTCCATCAGGATCCAGCTCAGATTCCTAACTGGATGTGGGATAATACTGCATTTCTTATCAATGTTTCTTTTTTTACAAGGTGTTTGTGATAATAACATCAACAACGACTGCAGATTACCAGATGGCAGAATTCATCCATCATGCGCTGACATGGCAAATGAGTGGCGTGTATATGATAAGAATAAACCATATTGTAACAATCCAACTCCAACTATTCAACCACCTAAGCCGCCAACAACTCCATTGCAAACACCATGCACACCTGCTATCTGTGAAATCATAATGAGCAAGTAAGAATTTATGAAATAATACAAATTCACAATTAAATCTGCCTCAAAACTAGAGTAACCCTCACTTTTATTTATTTTATCTTCCACATTAAGTGTGTTTGAGGAATGCCACAAAATAATCCCACCTCGGCCATATTATGAAGCCTGTAAGTTTGATGTTTGCCACGTGCAAAATACCAGTGTGGGTTGTTCCAGTTTGGAGGTTTACGCCTTGTTGTGTAATGCTGCATCTGTCTGCGTATCCTGGAGAAACGCTACAAAAGGACAGTGTGGTAAGAAAAGCTTATTTCAGTAGAAGAAGTAATAAAACGTGTAGATGTTTTTTCCGTTTAGCATATTCCATTCATGTTGGTGATGTAGCTACTTTTTTCTTGCAGAATATAAGTGTCCCAAAAGTAAGGTCTACAATCCTTGTGGTCCAGCTGCTGAAAGAACCTGCAATGCAAGGTAAACCCACAACTGTATAAATTAAAGATTGTCAGCAGTCTGTGAAATAAGAACGTTATTAGAGAAGAATACTGTTTACGTTGATTGTGTAGTCAAATTTCTGCTTGCATGCCAATTTCAAATGTTTTAGATTATCACTAGAATGTAGAGCTACAGACTGAACCATTTTGAAAGTTGTGTTTTTGTCACTTCTCTGCCTTGATTTAACGTCTGACTTCTGCTGCTCTACAACAATAACATTGAAGTTAGTGTTGTAGTACTCGAGACTGGTCTTGGTCTTGAGATGGGTCTCTAAACCACTTTTTGATGGTCTTGTCTCGGACTCGACCGCATTTGGTCTCAGTCTTGTCTCGGTCTTGGACCTTGAGGACTCAAGATTTTATTTATGTTTTATTTACTCTAATAGACCTGACACACAAGACAACATCATTTATTTATCATTTTAAAGCATTTTCTAATTAGTTGTTGAGTGAAAACCATGATTTTTAACAAATAAATCATGTAAAATTAGAAAAAGCTTTAAAATGAGAAATAAATGAGGATCCCTCATCTGTCAGGTCTAGTAGAGAAGTTCAACATAAGTTTTGTGTCAGTGGGTCACATGACATGAACATTATTGTGCAAAAACAACTGAATGTATGAGTTCTTTGTTTTGTAGCTTTGAAATTTTATAAAAGCTGATACATTCACTCAAAAGCAAACTTCAAGTTGAAGTATATAAATTTAAAAAAAAAATTTTTATAAAAATTACATTTTTTTTTTTTTTTTTTTTTGGTTAAAACTGCCACTATATTGTAACAGTATAGTATAAAACAGATAATCTGTGAAAAGATTGAGATCCAAGACTTGAAGTCTTGGTCTTAGTCTTGGACCCCAAAAGTCTTGGTCTTGTCTCGGTCTCAGTAAACTCTGGTCTTGGTCTTGACTTGGTCTTGGGTTAGGTGGTTTTGACTACAACACTGACTGAAGTCACTCTTCCATCACATTGTACAAAACATCTCCACTTTTGCTATTAGCTTCTACTATAGCTAGGTGCATGTGTTTTCATGTTTTGTATCAGTCATGGAAGCCACAAACTAAGCATCTACAACAAGCCAAGTTGAATAAAGTCAAGTTTATTCACGTCAGACCATTTTAATAAAAAAAATGCTAAAGATACAGAGCATGCAAACATCAAACAATGACCAATATCATGCACAACAAAAATGTCTTAATCGTACAAAAATATTAAAGCTCATTTGTTGCTAGTGGACGTGTGGTTTAATATCAGCAAGGAATCCCTGATGTAAAAAAATGAAAATAAAAAAATAAACGTCTGTAAACACACAGTATATAAGCAAAATGATACAGTTAACTTAATAAGAACTTTCTGAAAGTTAAAGCAAATCCTTTACCTCCTATCTGTGGTTGATCCAGGTTCTAGGGAGAATTTTAATGTCTGATATAAAAATGTATTTATTTAAACTTGTTATTAACCTGTGCTATCATGTTGCAATACAGAGTTGGTCATTTCTCAAAAGATTATACCGTTATATGTGCTAATTATCAGCTGTTTTCATATTCAGATACAATGAAAGAATTGACAGCCAGTGCAACTCTGATGACAAATCTTGCCAACAACTCGTGGAGGGATGTTTCTGTCCAGCGGGAATGATTCTGTTCAATTCGACCTCGGACGTCTGTGTGTCTGCCTGTAAGAACGCATCTGTTGTCGTTTGCAGAACAATAAAGTTTTTAGTTTTTGTGAATGCATATTCAGGTAACTATTTTTTTAATCACTGAAGGTTGCAGTGGACCTGGTGGCAAACCTCAACAGGTAAACATTCCTAAACATTATATACTTTATTATTACTCACAGCATGTCTGTTGCTGCAGTGACGTGTATATTTGTTCACCCCTCAACAGATTGGTGATACTTGGCAAAGGGATTGTCAGCAATGTGTTTGTGATAAAAACTCTCTGAGTACTGTTTGCGAGCCTATTAAATGCCCCACACCTGAACCAATAACGTGCACCGGAGAAGGTGAGGTGTTGGTGAAACAAACCGTTGACTGCTGCCAGAAGTTAACATGCGGTGAGTGATTTTAAACACCACATAATACAAACCACAACACAACAGAAAAGGTGACACTGCAGAGATTGTAAAATAAATAAATAAATCATTAATTATAATGTACTGTATATGTTTGAGTGTACATGCAACTCAGTTGGATTGAACTTCATTTAAAAAGCCCTTAAAGCTCCTCAGTGGAACAAAGTGCTGGACAGTGCAATGCAACAACTGTACACTAATTCAATAACACGAGAAACAAAAGATAAAAAATAAAACTAAAAATCAGCACCTAACAAGTAACAAAAGCCAAAGAATAGAGAGCAGCTTTAGGCGAGGCTTTGAAATAAAGAGGGTGCCTGTCTAATGTGCAAAGGCGACGTGTCCCACAACTGTGGCTCCACCACTCCAAAAGAGTGGGCCCCTCTGAGCTTACATCTAGTTTATGGTCCAATCAGGAGCAGCTCGTCAGCAGACCTGAGACAACGGGCAGGTACGTAAGGATGTGGCAGCTCAGAAAGATAAGGAGGTGCAAGACCATTCAAAGATTTAAAAACAAATAAAGGAATTTTAAAATTGATTCTAAAATAGATTAGCAGCAAATGAAGAGATTTTAAAACAGGTGAAATGTGATTAAACTTTCTTGTGCCAGTTAAAATATGTGCCACTGCATTTTGCACCATCTGTAAACAGAGGATGGCAGACACACTGACCCCAACATAGTTAGAGTTCATGAATCCTTATTATCCCTAAGGAGCAATTTGTTTCACAGTCAGTAGGCAGTAGGCACACAGAACATCCATACAAGACAGTGAGACATTAAAATAACAGCACATAAATCATCACTGTTTGTTGAAAAGCCTCACCCCTGCAGGGATAAACGAGTTTTTCAGTCTGTTTGTTCTACATCTGGGCAGTAGACACCTGCGTCCAGATGGAAGCAGCCTGAACTCACCATGGAGTGGATGATCGGGATCTGCCAGAATCAGCCTGGCCTTGTTCACTGACCTTGCCTTGTGCAGGTCAGTGAGGTTCTGAAGAGCTAAGCCAGCAGTTTTGCTGCACATGCTGACAATCCCCAAGAGTTTGTTCCTATTTTCGCAAGTCAAAAGTCCAAATCAACAGATTAAGGTAAAAAAAAAAAACAGAAAAACATGCAGCGTTACAGTAGTCCAGCCGAGCTGTAACGAAGGTGTGGATCACTGTTTCAAACAGCTGCTGGCAAATAAAGGGACTTATCTCGACCAATTGCTTCAGATGAAAAACTAAAAAATTCAAACTGATTTTATCCAACTATCAAATTTAAGATTGACATCAATTTGAACCAATCAGTGAACCAATGAATCAATTTGATTTGTGACAGTTTGATGTACAGGGCAAGAGAATCAAGATGTAAAAAAGCAGATTTAACATTACCAAAAAACATCACTTCAGTTTTCTTCTTGTTAATATTCAAAATATTTAGAGACAGTATCTTATCAAGGCAAAGTAAAGGTCTGGCAGAAAGTGCATCCTTTTTATTTAGAGACAGATAAATCTGGCTGTTGTCAGCATAGCAGTGGAAAGGAATACTGTGCTTCCTGACAATGGAGCCAAGGAGGAGAAAATAAAGGAGGACCCAAAATGGAATCCTGAGGAACTCCACACACAAGGGGGGCAGAAAATATTTAAATTCACAAAGGCTGACAGAGAACGTTTGACCTGCCAGATGGGACCTGAACCTGTCAAGTGCCACGCCCCTAATACCCACCCACTGTTTTAAACGGGCAATTAAAATGTTGTGACCCACTGGATCAAATGTAGCTGTCAGGTCTAAAAGCACAAGCACCACACAATCAACAGAATCAGTAGCTAAAATATGTCATTAACTCTTAACAGTGTAGTGCAAAGTTTCAAAATCGGACCGGAAAATCCTCTAGAACGTTGTGTTGTTCAAAGAAACATCCAACAATTAACTGTAGACTATTTTCTCAAGGATTTTTGTCACAAAAGGCAGTTTAGCAGTAGGACTGAAATTGCCAGAGACTGTGGGGTCAAAAAAGATGATAAATACACAAATATTAATGCTTTTTTTTTGTTAAGATCAGAATTGATCAAGAATTCTAAAAGATTAATGTAAAAGTGATTACAGTGAGATACAACCAAAGACTACAGGACTTTGAACATTTAATTTCCAACAATTGACAATTATTTGTTGTTACATGCTGACATTTGCTTGTTTTTATATAATCAACTCCTGCAAAATTTGCAAAAAGAAAATGCAATATTAGTTATAAACACAACATAATTTTGGTTCTCTCAAAGGTTTCTCGTGAAACGGTGTCAAATTCTCTATACAACACTAAGTCAGTTGACTGAATCTATGAGCAATGTGGTTGAAACTGACACTTTTTATTAAACGTGCCTTGTGTTGTTCATGAACTAAAAGATGTCTGATGTTAAACCAACAGAGTGCGACAAGAGCCGCTGTTCCTCGTCAGATTTGAAGTGTGAACCGGGCTTTACGCTGAAAGTCACTGTCTCAAATAAAAGCTGCTGCCCCATCTTAAGCTGTGGTACGTTTTAAGTTTTACTCCGTTACTATGCATTCTTAAACAACATTTGTTAAACTCAACTTTAATCATATTAGTTTATGCTATTTTATGCAGAGCCCAAAGGTGTGTGTGTCTACAACTCTACTGAGTACCAGGTAAGACCTAATAAACATATTGTGTGTTTAATACACACAAGTCTATGTTGCTTACTTTTTTCTCATGGGTTTGACTCGACTGGTGTGTTCTGTTGCTCACAGCCAGGTGCAGGCTTCTCTAAAGGCCTATGTGAGCAATGCCTCTGTACCGACCAACAGGACCCCAGCAGCAAGTTGAACAACATAGAGTGCCACAAAATACAATGTAACGTCGTGTGTAATGAGGTACTTCTGCATTTATTTAGTTCAAGTTAATGCCAGATAGGTTATATAATGAACTAAATTTAAATATCAGCACATAATGCAACCTTAAGTGGTTTACTTATACTTTATTTTCAGAGTTACAGTAAAGGTTCAATGCTCCATCTACTTCATATATATGTGGATGATCATAGTTTTAACGTTTAAAATTCATCAGTTCTAAGTTATTAAAGTCGTATTTGACCAATTGTTACATTTGTTGGGTATTGGGTTTCCTTGGCTTCTTATAATAAAGTGTATTTCTGTTTTTGTTATAGGGCTTTGTGTATACGGATCAGCCTGGGCAATGCTGTGGAACATGTGTACAGACGAGCTGTGTTTTTGACGTTCCAGGCATTTCTACTCCAGTAGTTCTTCAGGTAAATACAACACAAAACAGTGAGCATCAAAAGGTGTCTGTAACAGGAACTGAGTTGTAAATCAGAGTGTACTTTTACTAACTGAACCCTTGTACATATTTGGCAGCCTTCACACTCATACTCGCCACCAAATGACAACTGTACCAAGTACGACTGCCAGAAAGTGAGAGATGAATTCATGGTTTTAAGGAAGCAAACAACATGTCCTGTATTTGATCCACAAAACTGTGTTCCTGTGAGTATTATCAAGCATTGAAAAGATAATTCATGACATTTTATGATAAAGATAGTGAGTGTTGAGGGATTTAATGTGCACATTTTGAAAAAACATGTAAGTTGAGTCATATACAATGTTCATATCCAGTAAATAAAAACTACTGTGCTTTAATTAGAATAGTTACATTGCAGAAATTAAAGCATGCTCTCTGCAACTAAAATAATGTAATATTTTCTGTTTTATAGGGAACAGAGAAAAGTGACATGAATGGATGTTGCCAAACCTGTAAGTACGGGGTAAAGGACATGGGGGGGGGGGGGGCAGGGCAGTATTGTGGTTTTAGACTTTAAACCCAAAACACAAAGCTCAAGTGTGAATCCTTCAACAGGGTTTGATGACTCACCTGCAGCTTCTTCCTCGCTGTAAAGTTTTCCTTCTGGTGTTCGCAGGCACTCCTCTTTACAACTGTCAGCTGAACAGAACCACCACCTATCTGAAAGTAAATAAATGCACGTCCGTTGAGCCCGTGGAGCTCACTGCCTGTGAGGGATCCTGTGGATCGTCCTGGTCAAAGTAAGATTCATAAAGATTTAGCTACAAAATATAAACAGAAAGTATTCAACTGTGCTACAAAGCTCTTAATGATCAATATAAAGTGTTGAAAGCTGGCACTCAGCACTATCTGTATTTGCAGGTACTCAGCAGAGTCTAACAGCATGAGGCATTCATGTTCCTGCTGTCAAGAAATAACCACCAGCAAGAAGGAGGTGGCGATGAAGTGCCCTGATGGCAGCAAAACTAAATCCACCTACATTTCCATTGACAAGTGTGGCTGCAAAGCTACAGAGTGTGAGGAGCAAGACAAACATTGATTTCAAAACCACAACTGACAATTTGTGGGGAGAATGAATCACTCTTTCAAAAATTCTGAATACACAGCTACATGTAATTAATTCATCCAAAAACGTGGAAACTTTTAAAATGCAGACCTGTGCTGGTGTGAAATCTTACGAATCAACGGGATCATTTGAGCTTGCACCATCTGTCATTTCTTTCTTGTCATTGTTTACGTACAATATTAAGTTGTTGTATCTCATGTTTCAAACTTCTGCCTTCAGCTTTAATAAAGTTTAAATTGACTAAAGGTGACTAAAGGTTTCTATGTTCTTTTCAAAGGGCCCAAATTGTTGTGTTTTTTTGCGTCACATCTAAAATTGACAGAGAGACAAGTTTTTCTGCATAAACAGAAGTTTTTTATGTGCAACTTAAACATATTATTTTCTTTCAATTTGTCAATTAGTCAATACACTTTCTGTTTGGAGATAGCATTGTTTTAGCAAAATTCCATATTTCTTTTATGTTTTCTGTTCGTCTCCAACCATAGTTTCCAGCCCCTTGGCCAGTGAATTTAAGCAAGTTGTAAATTGGGTGCACACAAAGGAATTAGTTTTAAACTTATCTAAAACCAAAAGCATAATATGTGGATCAAATTGGAAAATAAAAACTAAACCTGTCCATAAATGGAACAGCCATTACTCATGTAGAAGAAATTAGACTTCTGGGAGTTATTATAGAAAGCAGATTGGAGTGTCATGGCAGACTGAATGCACTGTTGCAGTGATGGGAAGACATCTACTGTATTCTCCAGCCTACAAATCACACCTTTTTGCCTAATTTGCATACCCTGTGACTTATACGTCGAAACGACGTATTTATGGATTTTTTCCCCATATGTATAAACACATTTTTGACTGAGATATAACCATTTTCATTCATTCTGACTTTGAAAATGTTGAACACTACCATTTTCAGCCGCTAGATGGCACTCAAGTTGTATGGCAAGCCGTTGTGTCATGTAATAGGTAAACCTGGCTATTAATGACACAATCGGCTTGCCATACAAGCCACTTTCGTCCAGCTCGCCTGGAGTAACCATCAAATCAGCTTCATTTTGCAGCATTGTCCCGGTGAAATGCAGCTGATTTGACCACTGAAGTGCATTTATTAAGTAGAAGTCCAACTGAGACACACCTTTGCTATAAAGTCGAGCAAAAAAATAATTGTTTAGGTGTTAATCTTGTTAAATTTCGAAGAACTACACAGCGAGTCATCCCTCTGCGTGCTCCTGCTTCCATGTATCAGCTTTTGAAAATGCAGCTGATTTGACAGTCACAGTGCATTTATTAAGGAAAAGTTTTACTTAGGCACATCTTTGATAAACAAATAATTGTTTTTAAGTGTTAATCTTGTTAAATTCTTGTTAAAGTCCTCCCGTGCACGCTCTCGTGGCCGCCATTTGGCAGCCAATCTATTTTTGGCACAACACCGGCCCAAATGTTCAGGTTGTCAGCGATGCCGCATAATAGGTGTGACTTATACGGCGAAGCAATTTATGGATTTTTCCAAATTATTAGACATTTTTGGACAGATGCGACAGTGCGACTTATAGGCCGGGAAATACGGTAGTTCTTATAAAAAAGATGTTTACATTATATACCATTAAAATTAATCCCTCAAATTATTAACACAGTTGTCAATTGTGTCACTTGCAGTATTGTCATATGGTGTGGTCCAGTGCTTCAGAAAAATACTTAACCAAACTACATTTAGTCAAAAATACAGCAGCTCATCTTGCATTGAAATTGCCCTTTAATGCTTTTTTAGAAACATTGTGGTATCTAAGATACCAAATGTTTTATATAATCAACTTTAATTTAGCCAAACGTTACACAATTTCAATTCAAGGCATGCTTTAAAAGGTTGTTTTACTCTTCCACCATGCAACAGGAATGCTGGAAAAGACTTATTTTTAAAGGAATGAAAACCTGGATCCCTCTTCCTTCATCTGTGTTAAATGTAACAACTGCTGGAGCTTTTAAAAGAGCCCTGCTAATTTTTTTTATTAAGAAGTAATTATCATATTATGCCATGTTACTAATGTTATATTAAGTGTGTGTAACTGTCTTTGTAATAAATGTTTTTTTTTTTTTTTTTTTTATGATGTGGACCCCAGGAATAGTAACCACGGCAATGGCTAATGGGGATCCAAATAAATAAATACAAAATACATAAAGAGACAAAACCAACCATGAACGATCTGATCCAAAAATCATAGTTGAACTTTTCTCCTGGGTCCTCTACCAGAGGTCTAACTTGGGTGTTCTGAGCAGGATCTTAGCCGTCCCTAGGAGTGCACTCTTCTTGACAAAGATGTTTACGGTTGTTCTGGGATCTGTTGGAACTACTCTTCCAGTTTGGGGATTAGCATCAAATGCTTTGATGACCATTGGCACAAATGAGACCTCGACTCTCCACAATTATCCAATTCCTTTTTTAGACTTTGGTTATTCTCCAATTTCTTGAGCTCCTTCCTGCTTTCACAGTTACTTGGGATTACTACATCTATCACCACTACCTTGCTCTGTATCTTGTCAACCACTATGTAACTTTAACTGTGGGACCTCCAGTCCATACTCAACACAGATGTTCCTGTATATTATTTCAGTCACTTGGTTAGCATTCCATGTACGTACTGGTATGCTTTGCATGTCTGCATCTTACATACTGCTAGAATGAGCTGAACTATCTCAGAGGCATCTTTGCACAGCCTGTATTTTATGGTAGACCCCAGCCTTCACTGTTCTTCTGCTGAGAGCCTGTTCTTGTTCTACCATGTTTAGTGCCTCCGTGCTGTCATTCAGTTCAGTCTTCTCTAGCCCCTGGTAAAATTTGTTGATATCAGCTACTTCCTCAATCTGATGTTGATACGTGCCGATACGTGCCATTCAAGGGATTATCTTTCTATGATGGTTCCTCTTTTCCTCCTCTTCCACACTGAGTTTTGGCTTTGTTCCTGATTTACTTCAGGGTATTTGTTGTTTCATCCTGTATAATGACTCTGACACTCTGACAGTCATTTCTCTCTTGGTACAGTCTCAGGGAGCAGGACTCCATGCATTGTGTAAGGTTTATTTGTCTTTATATCAGGGGCTTCTCCTCTTTTTGCCAGGCTACTACACAAGCAGAGTATATCTGTTGACTGGCAGGCATACTAGCTGATGGCTTGAACTTTGTTCTTACCATTTAGCTGGCTTTTCAGGAAAATGCTCAATTTGATTTCAGTGTGCCTGCTCATTATATTTTAAATGTAAGACAGTAGTAAGAAGGGCAGCACAGTGGCACAGAGCTGCTGCCTCTCAGCGTGCAGGTCGCCCTGGTTCAAATCCTGCCCGGGGGGCCTTCCTGGGTGGAGTTTGCATGTTCTTTCTGTCCATGCGTGGGTTTTCTCTGGGTACTCTGGTTTCCTCCCACAGTCCAAAAGCATGCATGTTAGTCTGATTGGTAACTCTAAATTGTCCCTAGGTGTGCGTGAGAGAGTGAATGGTTGTTTGTCTTGTTTGTCTCTATGTGTCCCTGTGATGGACTGGAGACATGTCCAGGGTGTACCTCGCCTCTCACACAGTGATGGCTGGAGGCTGGACATGGCACCAGTGACCACTGCATCCCAAAAAGGAAGAAGCAGGTAAGATGATGGATGGATGGATGGATGGATAGTAGTAAGAATGTAATGAAAAATATGCAGGATAAAAAGAAAAGGCACAAAATTGGATAAAAACATGGGAAAGAGCAAAAACAAATACAGTATCTGGTTGGAGTGACTGTTGACTGATTAATGAAAACATACTCCAGGGTTGATTAGTCAAGTCTGGAGCAGGCTAAATCTCCATGGTAACGCTCACCTAAACCAAATCAAGGATAGATCATAGCCAAAAAACTTTCTCTTATGAAATAACTCCTTAACTGAACTGGTCTTGCGATGGAACCCATTGCACAACTCCATTTAGGAATGTTATGTACACAGAAACACACACACACACGCACACGCGCACACACACACACACACACACACACACACACACACACACACACACACACACACACACACAGGTGCACTGAAAACTCTGACATCAGCAGTCACCAGTACAGTGGATAGTGAATAATGTGGTACTCTGCAATTAATTTAAAGAATATACAAACGTGACACACTTGCCATATTTATAGATTTTAGTATGCAAACTGTTACAACAAATTCACATTGTTTCCCCAGATGTATCGTATAAACAATTTCAGTCCACAATACTGAATGCATTACAAAGTCAGAGAAGGTTGAAATCATTCACTCACCATCAGAAGTCTTCATAACAGGACAATCCGCCTGTTATTGTGGTTGAGGGCAAAAGCATCAATAATCCTGTCACTGTCCAGGGTCCTGGTTCTTAAAGGATTGATAGCAAGAAGTGCCAGGTCACTTGTTCGACTGTCTCCGCTGCTGTTTCTTAGGTAGTTCTTCAAACGACGCAAACAAGAAAAACTGCGCTCACAGCTCACTGATGTTACTGGAAGAGTCAAAGATATGGATATCAGCTTATACAAGTCCAGGAATGCATCTTTGTAGGGCCGCATCACAGATAGGAAGTCTTGTGTGTTGTTGATTATAAGTCCCTGTTCTTCTTTCCTTTTCAGCAGTCGGCGAACCTGGTGGAGCTCAGCTGACAAGTTCTCTTCGTTAACTCCATAATGACAGGCCATAGGCAGTATCCATTTTTTGTCAAGGAATGATGGGTGTTTGGGGTTTAGAGCTGGCAAACCTTTCAGTACTTCATTAGTTTCTGAAGAAAAACGCTGTTTCATTTCCATTAGCATCCTGTCTATAACAGAATAGAATGATTTTGTTTTTAGGTCATCCATGCTGTCTGCACCTTTTCTTTCTATTGGGGCATCCACAATAAAGTGCTCTAGATGTTTAGCTGTTTGAGTCTGTCTTTTCTGCCGCTGTACAGTCTCTGTTGCTATTCCTGTGTTGCTGCAAAGTTCTTCTGCTTCTTTTCTGAGTGTCTCCCATTTGTCATCTGTGCGTTTTTCTGTTAAAGCAGTTATTACAGAATGAGCCAGGTCATTTGCTGCTACTAGATCTAAATTAGGAGACTGTAGCTGATCAGACATGAATTTTGTTGTTCTGAAAATATCCTCAAAGATTACAAGATGCAGAACAAACTTCTCATCTATAAGTGCACTGAGAGCTTTAGCCTCCGTCCTCCTTTTAGCATTTTTCTGGTCAACAATATCGTGCAGCGTAGCCATAACAGCTGGGAGAGTTTTTTTGACAGCACGTATGGAATCATACTGGCACGCCCAGCGGGTGTCACTGAGTCTTTTAAGTTCTAGGCGCTGTCCAGCTGACACAAGTTCCTCCTGCTTCTTCAAAAAAAGATCATGAACAACAGACCCAGAAAAAAACTTGTAAAGCATTTGCAATATCTCAAAAAAATCGGCTGCAGCATCAACATTATGCACACAGTCTACTAACACAAGATTCAGCCTGTGAGCATGGCAGTGAATGTACACAGCTTGTGGCACCTCTTTTCTCAACTTTTCTTGAACTCCGTTGTTGCACCCAGACATAACAGCAGCACCGTCATAGCACTGTCCGACACAGCAATTTATATCAATATTACAACGACTGAGGGTCATTTTGATACAGTCAAAAAGTGAGTCTGCATCTAATCCTTCTGCTGGGGTGAAATGCAAAAATTCTTCCATCACCTTCTCTGAATCTGGCTGCAAATAACGAACAATAACAGATATTTGTTCTTTTTTGCTGATATCTTTACTTTCATCCACCAAAATAGCAAAGTGTTGAGCTTCTTTCACTTCATTGCTGATTTGTTTTCTTATTATTTCAGCCATAACATTAAATATTTCGTTCTGTATGTCATGATGAACATACTTAGCATTAGATGGATTAATTGTCAGCTTTTTTTGGACAGTGGGATCAAATTTTCCAATCACATCAAGCATCTCACGAAAATTACCTTTGTTGGCTGAATCCTCTTTCTCACTGTGACTGCGCTGTGCGATTCCCTGACAAGCTGTGTAACGCAAACTTTCTACAACACCCATCATGTACCTCCGGTTCTCCTGAACCAATGCAGAATGTCCTTTATTGAGCATGTTGGGGAGTTTTGATCCACTCGTTTGTTTTAACTTGAATTCACTCCACGCGTCCATTGCAAATTTGTGTCCGGCGCTTTCATGATGGCTCTTCAATGACGCTGCTGCTTTCCGCCAGTTATTAAAGCCGAGAGCGGTAAATGCTGGCTCAAGATGGAATCTGTGTCCTCCTTTTAGAAAATGCCGACAAGCAAAGCAAAACACGGCATCTTTACTCACGCTGTATTCTAACCACAAAAATTGATCGAGCCAGCCTTTACTAAAACTTCTCTGTTGCACTCCAAACAAGCGTGATGGGTATTTTTGCAGAAGTGGTCGTCTTGGTCCATCTTGAGGACTTCTGCTTAGATCTTCTAGCTGTCCAGTGCTAACACTGTTAGCATTCTCAGCAGCAGTGGAAGGATAACTGCACAGTTTATCTTCTTCATCCAGATTAATATTTCTTTGTTGGTCGGACTCTGCTTCCAAAAATGCATCCTTCTCAAATTCCATCCGTGGAACTTTTGGTTGTAAAAAACGATCCATATTTGCGCAGCGTGTTCCTCTCAGTTTCTTCCCGGAAGTGATAATACGCAAGGTTCAAATCAGGTTGCATGATTATTTTTTATTTTTTTACTGAAATTAGAATAGTTGATTATATCTTTTGAAGAAAATGCCACAACTACATATTTAAAATATTAAATTAGATGAAGAAAAAAATCTAAATATTTCCTGAGGGTGCAATGGGGGTGCTATAACTTTTCCAGGGGTAGCTATAGCGCCCCCTAGCGCCCCCCTGGCACCACCACTGCTTGTAGGAGCGTTCATGCAGATAATGTCACCGTAATCAATGGAGGGAAGGAAAGTCACACTTACAAAGCGTTTCCTAGCATTCAGAGTTAGACAGGATCTGTTTCTGAAAACGAAACCCAGTTTAACTTTCAGTTTCTTTACTAGATTTTCCACATGGAGCTTAAAAGAGGATGCAAATCGACCAGGATACTCAAATATTTACTATAGGAATCAACAAACTCAATGGGGACACCATTTGAGGATAAAATCAGAGGAAGAACTGCTGGTACCAACTTCCTGTTTGGAAAAAAAGCATCCCTTTGGTTTTATCAGCATTTAAGACAAGTTTGAGATGGAACAAATCTAACTGGATGATGTCAAAAGCGGATTGCAAAAGCTGGAAAGCCTTAGCAACTGTTTTAGCTCAACAATAAACAACTGCGTCATCAGCATAGAAATGTAAGGATGCATCAGGAATGCTCTGACCTACATTACCTACAGTATGTAGATTGTGAAGAGGGTGGGTCAGAAGACTGAGCCTTGTGGTACACCATTTTATAAATAGCATTTGAGCATTATTGAATATGTGCTGTTTATTAGACTGAGTTTGTTGCAGCCACTCAGATCAACAAAGTCTTTTGGATAAAAAAATGAAATGTTTCAACAAGAAGTATCCGTCTAGAGGAACTGACTTTATTTATTTATTTGTTTGTTTATTTATTTATTTATTTTCAGATTTTTCTAGTTGGATTATTGATCATGCATCAGGATGCACAGAACAAGGTTTGACCTAAATGCCTTCAACTCCATCCTTCCTCATCATACACTGGTGTCAGTTTACATCTCAGGCAGGAAGTGGCAGGCAATATGCATTCCTTCAAGAAACACCAGGACTTTTATTTTGTTATGCAAACATATTTCTATTCAAACCAGTCAAACTTATCTTGAAAATCTGTTGGAGTGTACAAACACAACACATAGTTTCTAGGTGCAAACGAATAAATTTAAATGGAGAGCTTCAGAGGTTGTGACAATGTGTAATAGGGTTTTCTGTGTTGTGGATATGAAGAAATTATCTCAGAACAATATGGATCAGAGCTCAAAGCAGGCTAAAGCCAATTCACACACAGAAGCAACTGACAGTGACTCACCTGCGCCTGTCCTGAGGCTGACATTTGAAAGAAGAGACCTGGAATTGCGATTTTGCTCCCTTCTTTTTCTACAAGAACTCCACTTTACAGGCACAACTCAGCTCTCACTTATTTTTATGTCAGAACTCTTAACTTTTTTTATCCTTTTTGTCACTTTGCTTGCAGGGTTTTGCAGACTTGCTTATCACTGTGTCCTTACTGTATATGAGGAAAGGGAATGTAAAGATGTTTTAGTATGACAGCTGATAGCTTTTCTTTTTTCTTTTCTTTCTTTTTTGTCTTAGTGTCCAGCTGAATGACATTTCAAATGTTTATGAGAATGCTCAACATCTTCTTTGGATTTTAGATAGGATTTGGAGCGCAGAAAAGGTAGTGAGAGAGCTGAGGTCGAATTGACTTCAGCATTCTTCTGCTCCTTATTCAGAGCTGAGAGCCGTCATGGGGAACAGAAGACAGCTCAGAAGAAAGAGCAAAAAAGGAGTAGAGAAGTGAAGAGAAAGGGAGCGGAAAGTGGGGAGGGTGCATGCGGAGCTGCTGCAAGGATGAAAATTGATTTATTGCGGTGCTGATGAGGAGCGGCATGCCAGGAGACAGTTGGTGCTCTCCGGGCTATTGCTGCAACAAAATAAAATGAAACAGCGTACCCCTCTCCACCCACTTCAGTTATAATTGCTGCGGCGATCTCAGCAAAGGCTCGAGGTCTCTGTATCGAAATTTATGCAACTTTGACAGGCTGAAAGCCTGCCTTTTGGGTTAATTCTCATGTCTACATGCAGCAAGTGCTTTTTTCCCACTTTGCACCACTGACAGATTTAACTTCCAGTGTAAAAAGAACCTCCTCACACACACAGATCAAAAACATACTGTAAGCATCAGAACAAGGTTCACAGAGGACACACATCAGTAGTTCTGTTGAGCCATCATGAAGCAACAAACTTAAGAATGCCTGAAAGAAACATTCAGACATATTCAAAGAGGACAACAACCTGAAAATAAGTAATAAGTGAAATGGTACCACAGCTGTTGTGTTCAGACTAAAACTTACACATCTCAGTAAAAATGATTTGTCTTTGTGTGCAGGGGTTGATATTAATTATTTTATTCAGACTCTGGGATATGGGGCATTGGAAAATTGCACAACTCGTCACACAGAACTACCACAAACCACAGATTCAAATTCACAATCAATTATCTACTTATTTCACAACTACAGGCAGTCCTCGAGTTACGACCTACCCAAGTTACGGCATTTCGGACTTATGTTCGACCCCCCAGTGACGTCATCACACTCCACACAGTGCTGTTTATGTGTTTTTTATGTATTTTTTGAGGGTACTGTGTTAGCTAACTGCTTGGAAATACAGTACTGTACATGTTTA
>JARVGQ010000002.1:28702532-28714255 GCA_031762355.1 Hypsolebias martinsi | reverse complement strand
GAATGAGGGTGGAGGCAGGTGTGGATGTTTCACCTTTTTCCACCCACATTTTTTGATGTTGTCGGTACCGGGGCTTGAACCGGCGATCTTCCGAGCACAGGCCCACCGTCTCTAACCACTGTGCCAACACTCCCCATAAATTGCAGGGCATGTAAATTATACAAAAATTGCGACTTACAAGTAAAAAAATATGGTAATTGAGGTGAAAACCCACAATACTGATCATCTCATTAGATTGAGCAGACATATGAGAACAGTTTAGCAGATATAAGGTCTTGTGGTGATTAGTCATATTTCTACTGAGACCTTTCAGCAGCATCTTGTCGTTCTTTCTCCAGCTTTCTCTCCCTCTCACGCTCCTGCTCCATCTTTAGCTCCAGCTCTTTGCGAGCTTCTTCCTCCTCCTCCGCCTTCTTCTTAGCTGCCAGCTCCTGCTGTCGCTTCTCTTCCTCCTGAAGGTAAAAGACAAACATAAGAGACCAATTCCAAAAGTAAATGATCCTCATCTTCTGTCACTGGGCAAACACACCAGCACATGAAATAAAGACGTCTTACAGCTTGTTGAATTCTCTTCTTTTTGGCCTCCTCTTCCAGCTTCCTCTTCTGCTCAAGCTCCTCCTGCCGCTTCAAGGCCAACTTCTTCTTCTCCTCTGCTAGACGCTGTGTACAGACAAAATCATCAAAAATTAAACACAAAAAATGTAATGGTGGATTTCATTTAATAGTTATGAAAAAAAGATACCTTTTCATTTTTCTCATCAATCTGAGCCATCTTTTGCTCAATCTTTTTTTTCTTTTCTACCTCCCTCTGCTCTTCTTTAACTTTGGCCTCAAACACTCTTCTTATCCTCTCATCTCTCTTCCTGAAATACAAATTTTCAAAGTGAATAATAAAAAATAAATAAAAAATTTGCTCAAAATTAATCAACTGAAAAGTGTACAACAGGGTTAACCTCTTAAGTTCTTCTTGTTTACGTTTCTTCTCTTCCTCCATCTTCCTCATCCTTTCTTCTTCTTGCTCCTGCTTCTTCTTGAGCGCTTCCAACTTGTGACGCTCTTTTGTCTAAGAAAACAGGAAATAAGGGAAGAGGAATGGCAAAATATACATATACTGTACACATTTTTAATCCTGAAACAAAGCAGGACACAATGTGACAAATATTAGAATATTTCAAAGTGCATAAAGAAAAAAGCGAGGGAGCAATCTTAAAAAAAAAAAAAAAAAAAAAAAAAAAATCAGATTACCGGTAATAAAATTATAATGCTAAAAATCCCTAAATTAACTTGTCATGTTACCCGCTGATGGATTTCAGTGAAGGTTAGCTACATAATAAAATTTAACAAGATTCTTTTTCATGAAGAAAATAAATAAATCTATTTTTTGTTTTTGGAATAAACTTAAAATTATAAGTTTACATACAAAAATATCAAATAATTGCTTCTGTCTGATAACAAGTTAGATGTTAGCAAACTCATCTACCATTTTACTATACACCTACAAAATAAACAAATTTAAATAAATCAACACAAAGCCATGATCACATGATCACACAGTGCAGCACCACATCAGTGTACGAATACCAAAACATGAAAGTGCTTGAAGTCCACCTCCAGCAATTAATGGATTTGGCACAATTATCATTATTTATTTTTTGTGTGTCTTTTCCTCTTAACTTTTATAACCTAATGTGGTTAAAGTAAATTTAATCATGTTATTCTTAGTTATAGGTAGAAAGCCATTTGTCTTAGCCAGGACACTGCTGTAAAGAAGAACTGAACTCTCCAAAGTTTTACTTTTGGGTCAGATAAATACTTTTTCAAACAAATATGCAGTAGCTATAAGCTCAAATCAATTTATAATCAGGTGAACAATTTTAAAACTAGAATTTTACTGGAACTGGACTTCAAACAAATTTCAAGGTAAAAATAAATAAAACTTTACACCCAGAGTGAGTGAATTTGATTACCTATCAAGTGAGCTAAAGTTTAGGTTAAAGTACATTTTTACTTTTGATAAAATAATGCTGTAAGTCAAACAGAGACATTAGTAAAGCTGTGACTTGAATTAAAAAAAAAAAAAAAAAAGACGTGTTGTGGACCAAACAACCCTAAAGCAGCCCCTTCCACACACGGACCAACACTCATAATGGTTTTACTTTTTAATGGTTAGCCTACCCCCTGCTGAATCACTAACTTCTCATAGTGGAGGAATGATCCTAGGAGGTATGCTGCTGGGGGCGATTGCCCCTGCTAGGGTGAGCCCGGCCAGACTGTGAAGGAAGCCTAATTTGACAGCTTGTATCCGGTATCGTTTGCTCTGTCATGGTTCAACCTCAAGACCAAAGGTGAGGGTTGTAACAAAGACACACCAGTAAATCAAGAGCTTTGCCTTTCAACTCAGCCATTTCTTCACCATGACAGACCAAAGCAACACCCTCATTACTGAGGATGAGGCTCCATTTCATTGACCTATAGTATCTCCCGCTGCCTCATACTCTTGAACAAGGTGCCCTGATACTTTAATTCCTCCACCTGAGACAAGGGCTGGTGCTGATCCAGTGGCCATGGAAAATTAGACCAGCTCTTCACCTTTACTTGAGAGGACATGAGAGTTTGCCCAACCAATCTACAATCTAATCTTTTTTTTTATTTGAATGTCCAGAGGACCAGACTTAGCTTTTTTTTAGATTTTCTACCTGGATTATTGAGCATGCATCAGGGCAATCTACAAGAGTTCTGTGGACTTGAGAATTCAACAGTGTTCCTCGAGGTACGCTGTGCAGGGTGCACAGGGAGTATGTGACTGACTGGGACTGGTTTCATGCAACAGGTCATTCAGTTCTTATGCAAGTGGTGGAAGTTTGTTTCAAATTGCTGGCAGTATTTCAGAACCCTTCAGAGTGGGAGTTGGACGCCACGAGGGCCGCCCTTTGTCACAGATTCTGCTCATCACTTTTATTAGAATTTTTCGGTGTAGCCAGGGGCGGAGGAAGTTCGGTTTAGTATCCTTAAGATCCCAACCCTACTACTCACAGATAATGTGGTTCGGTTAGTCTCATCATGCTGTGATCTCCAGCTCTCGGAGCAGTTTGCAGCAGAGAGTGAAGCGGCCTCAAATCTGAGGCCACAATTGTCAGTCGGAAAAAGGTGAATTGACCTCTCTGGGTTGGGAGTTGTGGAGTTCAAGAATCTTGGGGTTTTGTTCACGAGTGAAAAAAGAATGGAACAGGAGATTGCCAGACAAACTGGTGCAGTCTGTACTGCAGTATTGTGTACTCTGTACCAGTCCATTGTAGTGAAGCGGGAGCAGAGCTGTAAGGTGAAGCTCACCGTTTACCAACCCTCACCTATGGCCACAAACACTGTATGGTGACAGAAAGAACGAAGACTGTAGATACTGGAAGTCGAAACGAGTTTTCTAAATAGGGTTGCTGGGCACTCGGATGAGAAATTCAGTTAGCGGGTATTTTTGAGAGCGAGTAGGGCCACTGCTCCTCCACATTGAGAGGAGCCAGTTGAGGTGGTTCGGACATCTGGTAAGAATGCTCCTGGGTGTGTCCCTAGGGACGTTTTCCCAGGCATGTCCGACTGGGAGGAAACCCCAGGGAAGACCCAGGACATGCTGGAGAGACTACAGTATAGGCTCCCACATACTCGGGCGGACCTCAGTCCATGTACTCTCTGTCACACAATAAACTGCCCGGTGACAGTTTAGTGTGTGACACCAATGTATTAAATTCCTTTTCTTCACCTCTGGTCTGGTTTAATGGCCTTTTCTTTTGTTTTTTTCTTTTCCCAAGAGGTAAGTGATCTCTTCCTCCTCGTCCGTTGACGCCATGACTGAAATTGTGAGAAATGAAGGAATTTGTCATGAGAGAATTAAAATCAGGCCCAGTGTGGTTGCGGGAGGGTCTGGAGATTTCCTGGTGGGCCAGTCAGATGTGTGGGCTGCAGGACCAGCACTCTGGTCTTATTTTTTTTTAAGGACATTTTTAACAACATATAAACAAAGAACACCACTGCTGCTTGCTGCCAGCTCTTTTTTTTGCGACCCATCAATCAATCAATCCAGTAGGCGTGTCAGCAAAGGACCGATCGGTAAACTCATTTTGTCCCGAAGGTAAACACCCCTTGCCTGCAGAGCTGGCTGCAGCCACTCAGGGTGGACGCTCGAGTATGAAGTCTCAACCGTCTGCGGACAGTTAGCGCAGTTTCCACGTGGCTCACGGTTCAACCGAGTCTGTGGGAGCCTTATGTCTCTCGGTTGGCCTGGGAATCCTCCCAGCAAAGCTGGAAGAGGTGGCTGTGGACAGATATCTGAGCCTCCTTGATCAAGCTGCTGCCGCCAGAACAAGTGAAATGGATGGATGGTTAGTCTACCTCCTGTTTATGATGCAAATCTGTAAATTTAGGCTTTAACTTATTAACGCTTCCTCAAGCTGTTTCTTCAACTTTTACTAAATAGTCTTACAGAGTTTTTCCACTTCTGACATGTGGCAGTGGGAAAGGGGCTTCCTTTGTGCCAAGTGACATTTAGTCCAGTCAAAAAATGAAGTTGAGACACCAGAAAAATCCTACAAACATACAGAGCATCAACATTACACTCACCACGATGCCATTGTTGAACTAAAGATGGGGAGAAAAAAGACCCACTAAATTTGATAACTACATTACTGTAGAGGTGCACGAACTGCAGTTTCCACATTACTAATGTGCATATTATAACTTTGGCTGATTCGAGTTTGAAGAACTAGTTGGCATGTTTCACATCCACCCTTAATTTCAGTTTGAACTGTAAATTTAGCAATTCGTGATTACATGTACTGCACAAAGGGTTTGTACTAATGGCATCTAGCTGAAAACAAATTACAGAGCAACTTATAAAAATATGATTATATATACAGTAGTCCCTCATTTATTGCATGGGTTTCTGTTCTCAATCCACCCACGATAAGTGAAAAACCGCGAAGTAGGAATAGTAGTACAAGTAGTTTATTTTGGTGTATTAATATATTTGCTTTTTAAAGGCGTTTTAAACCCTTCAGACACTCTTGTAATATTATAAACTCTAAAAGAGAACAGCATGTCATGACCTCCGCTCTCTGCCACGCCCACTTCTTCGCTGCAGAGCGGAGATCGACACGCTGCAGGAGGGAGCTTCTCCCTGCACATGTGGGCTGTGCACAGGTGCTAAACAATTTAAAACAATTTATTTTAAATAAAATTTAAAAAAATCCACGCCGATCTTGCGGCTCATCCATCAATCAGCCAATTGTGTATTATATCCAATCTCACTTTGAAAAATCGCGAAAGAGCGAGTCCGCAAATGAAACCGTGAAGTAAGAGGGACTACTGTACAGTATATTTTGAGTGACTTGCTTAAACTCAAAACAAAAAAGTGCCTCAGACAATAAAAAGTAGAGTTTTAAAGTGAAATCAAAAATCAGAAAATTACATTTAAAAACGGACTTAAAAGGTGTGAGCTGATCTCAACTATCATCTGAGTCTCTCTTAACACATCTGTTTTTTAGGAAAGCGATACGTTTTTAAGAAGGTCTAATAATGAAAGTGGAACACACAGCTCTCAGTTTGTCTTTTTAATTAGTGTGTAACTTACTTTATTATCAACTCTCACAGGAGTGGTGTGTTTGATGAAAGACCTAATGACACCGGCTCGGCCAGAGGAGTTTGGAGTCATCATGAGTATCTGATTCTTTTGTACAGTGTGAAGGAAAGATCTCATGTTGGGCTTGATGGTCTATGAAATAAAATAAAACATGCTTCAAACATTTGTTTAATGAGAAAACTACTTAAATATTTAAATAATCTGCACCAAAAGTAAAATTCTACTCTCCAACTTACACTCTGACTTTTCTTGGGGGGTGAGAACCGCTTTGAAGGACTGTTTTCTACAGTATCTGGTGCTTTACGTTTAGTACTGCGGCTTGACCTGAAAACACAGAATAACACCGGTAGATTTAAAAGAGGCACCAATGAACAATTCTTCACTCAAAATAAAATACCCATATGTCTATTCTTTCTTTGCCAGAATAACCAAACCCCAAAAATCTGAGCCACAGGAAATATATAAAAACATTTTTTATTTAAAAAAAAAAAAAAAGGAGGGCACTGACCTTCGAACAGTTTGCCGTTTCTCAGCTACAACCAAAGACAAAAGTAAATATGTAATTAGCTCACATAATTTACATTTGGATTCAAAGATGGACTAAGAAATACTGGGCGAAAACCAAAAAAAAGATGAATAAAGCTTTCCATACCTGCCGTTTTAACTAGAGTGCTCACTTTTAGCTCAGGGCTAAACAATGAAGGGGGGGCCAGTTTGGGAGAGTTGGCAGCCACAGAGCGAGTGATGCGTTCAAAAGATGGGCCAGCACGCTCATTTGTTTGAAGCATCTTTGATTAAAAAAATAAATAAAATGAATATATATTAATAACTAAATAAATAACCAAATACTGTAAATACAGTTTGATAAAAATAAAAAAGCTGTACCTGTGAATTTTCCTTTGATGTTTTAGGAGGGCTGTTATCCACCAGGTCTGCAGGTGAAACCTCAGGTATGCTATGGCAGGAAACACATCAACATATAAATGTGAAATAATTTTTTTTGGTATTAAAATGTTATAGCTAACTTTTAAAACTTGAATGACTGGATGCAACCTATGTCAAAACATTCACACAACCGGAGGCGGCCAGTACACGCTCCAGCCTGATAAGCTCTGCAAAGGAAGTCATCTGTGACACGACACTGAGGTTGCGGACACCGGACCTCCCTGCGCAGATTCCTCTGGTGAGACGATGAGCGAGGCGATAGCAGGTTTGATCGCCGGCATGCAATCCAGGCCCACCACAGCCACTCACGCATGGCCGCCAGCGTTCGGTCATCTGCCGAGAGGTGTGCAAATAACTTTGGGTCCCGCCAACAACTGTGTAACTCCCTCAGGTACTCCTCCGATGGAGGGACGGAAAAGGGAGGAGGGGCCTGTCTACGCCTGAAGAAGGCACTTCCAGGTGTGGATACCTCTGGTTGCAGGATGTCCAGCTGCAGCTGTCTCAGAGCCATCCGCATGACTTGTCGTTTTACTGTATTTTAAATTGAGTTTTTAGTTCACTGTGTGGTTAGTTTTGTAGCTCTGTTTTTATGCTTTCTTTTATCCTGTATGTAATGTTCAGCGCTTTGTTTCAGCTGTGGCTGTGTTAAAGCGCTTTATAAATAAAGCTGATGATGATGAAAACTGTACATTTAGAGTGGCCTTTTATTGTGGTCAGCCTAAGGCACACCTGTGCAATAATCATGTTGTCCAATCAGCATCTTAATATGCCACACCTGTGAGGTGGTTGGATTATCACGGCAAAAGAGAAGTCCTCACTAACACAGATTTACACAAACTGTGAACAATATGAGAGAAAAAGGCCTGTTGTTTAAAAGTCTTAATGTTTGAGCTCAACAAGTGAAAAATGGGAGCAAAAACAAAAGTGTTACGTTTATATTTTTGTTTAGTATATTTCCATCCATCCATTATATTTACCCACGTCTTCATTTTTGGGTCGTGGGGGTCACTGGTGCTCATATCCAGCAGTCACTGTGTGACAGGCGGGGGACACCTGGACAGGTCTCCAGTCCATCACAGGGACACATAGAGATAAATGAAACAGACAACCATTCACTCTCTCACTCACATCTAGGGACAATTTTGAGTTACCAATCAGTCTAACATGCATGTTTTTGATCTGTGGGAGGAAACTGGAGTACACAGAGAAAGCCCACGCATGCACGGAGAGAACATGCAAACTCAACTAATGTGATATACTGTATTTATCAGCTGCTGTGCTAATACAATATATATATATTATATATTTCCCACAACATCCTTGTAAAAAGGATCAATAATCTCAATGGATTTCTTTCCTGGTAAAATAAAGGTTTAAAGAAACGAAAAATATTAGCTCAGGAGCTAATGTCACATGTATTATCTCTGGGGCTAATGCTAAAGCAGAGTCAATTCTCTATTCTCCTCCGTCAATGTGCTCCAATTTAAATTAAAGAGCTGAACATCTGTTATTGTCCAAAATTAACATTCAAGCTGAATGGCGCTTGAGCAGGAGCAACCTGTCTATGTCATTTACCCAGAATGCATTGCAGTGTAAATAAAAATGGCAACATCAGTGTTTAAAAAAAAAAAAAAAAAAACAGCCTACAGTATTTTTTATTGTCACATTTTTATAGTTGAAGTAATTGTTTTTTGTATAAGGCCTACTGTTCCAACTGATCAGAAAGCTGTTTAACATGAGTTGTAACACAACTTGGATTTCTCTGGGTTCTGACCGACAGTCTGAACATTTGTCAGAACATTACTCAGATCATTCCAAGAATCTCTGTTTGTGAAACTGAACCAACCAGAGCCTTTCTCCCATCATTCCACGGGTTCCTGTTGATTGACTCAGAACAATCCTCAGAACTTCTCTCTGATTTCTTTAAGTTCTCACGCTGACAGAGTGGGGACATTCTTTGGAACGTTGCTCATGTTTTTCTTAGTTTTGAACAAACGGGTCACAATGTTTCTCAAAACGTTCTTGGGTTTGGTTTCTCTTGGTTCTGACAGTCAGAGTTGCAACATTCCTCAGAACGTGTTAAATTTCACTTTGTTCTGATGCGGACAGTCTGAACGTTTCTCAGAAAGTAACTCTGATCACCACTCAGATTCTTCTAACTGTTTATATTAAATCTACCTCTGATCCAGTCAGAACATTTTTTGCCATGTTCCATAGATTTTCCCTGGTTCTGAGTCTGCTCATGTTTCTCTTATGATTCCTTCTTCTGTCTCTAACCAAGTTCTGCAGGAACCACGCATTCTGGTTCTTTAAAACAAAGCAACACAAAGCTGAAAGTGTTTATCATAAAAGGTGTGGGAGGACAATGAGCTTAAACCTTTGAAACTGATTATTGACTACCGTACTTACTTTATGATCAGTATAATTTGATAATAATTGAGAACCGAGTAACATTCAGAGGGATCCATGTTGCAGGATCCCAATACTGTTTGTTGTTCAGGAGTCTGATGAAGTTTCATAACTACTTCACATCATGGATCCTGTCATCTCTAGCACATAGGAAGTTGATGACATCACATCCTGTTATCTAAAGAGAAACAGGAAACAGACTTTCCTACACAGCTGTTTCCAGATTTAAAAGAATCACTGAAAAAAAAAAAGAAAAGTTGAGTTCTGAGTCTCCAGTCCTGACCTCAGATGTTCTGTTTGATTCTACCATAGCCCCCCACCTCCCAAAGTATTTGTTCAGAATCTGATGATGGATCACCTTCATTAGATCAGAACAGATCAGATCCTGCAGGATATAATCAGTGTGGTCTACGGTGATAAACAAAATGTGTTTAAATGATAGACTATTGACAGACTTTCTCTAAAAGGGGATGATTTGTAAACTAAATGGAGGACACTAAAGCCCCCCCAGTATACCCCCGCGTACATCTGTACGCGCGTACTGTCCTCAGAGAGTTCAGCTCTATACTTGAGCATACGTTCTCGCGTACATTCTCTCGTTTTCGCGCCATATTCTTGTCGTCATTTCCTTAATTTTGTAATTTCTGCTATTCTTTCAGTCATGTCTTTGAACGTCCTTGTATCCTTTCATTGACGTGTCATATAAATTTCTCTGTTTTCTTATCTCTTCTAAGAGCCTCTCTTCGAAATTTGCCTCCATTTTCATTCATAAAGCGGGAAATGCGGCCTGTGTCGCACAAAAAAAACAGTTTGATGTGAACACAATTCCGGGCACACAATTCCGTGCCGTTTATTGTGCGACACCACGTATGCATACACGGTCGGAAAAATTGATCTTTGCGCATACATGCCCTGCGGGGGTAGTCATACCTCTGCGTACGTGCGTACCTCCGCGTATGGACGTACGTGGGCGTATACTGGGGGCTTAATTCTGCATGTTGAATGTCATGATGCATGCTGCATGTTGAATGGTTCTGACCCTTAGAAGTACAATAAGAACTACAGGTGAAAATTAGCCTGTAGCTAAATATGGTAAAGACAATAATTTCTCCTAATATTATTTTCTGGAACTATATCTACAACATATACATCTGAAAGCTTCATCTTGCACCAATACACCTACACAGAAGTGATCACACCTGGAAACATCTGCAGTGCTTTCCCTACCATTATCCAAGGAGGGCGCCCTGACCTTTCAACAGAACTTAGCACCATGCCTATTGAAAGGGTGGGGGCAGGAGGGTCATGGGAGTTTGCTTCTCTGGTCTACATGTGTTTTGTGGACGTGGAGAAGACTGTGTTCCTCGTAGGGGTGTAAATCATCAACTTTACCACGATGCAATATTTTATTGATTTGTTTGTATGACGATATGATTTTTCTCGATATCACAAAGTCTGTCACGATTCGATTTCGATTCACAAGTCAGCGATCAGTGTATTGTGATATCAAATGCCCATCTTATTTACATATAAATAAATTTACAAAAACAATTCAAATATGATTTAACCATTTTATTTCTGGTATAAAGTAAAAAAAAAAAATCTTAATTAATGAAAAAAATAAATGGCCTGTTCAGTATAGTCTCACATTTCTCATATATAAGTGCTTTTTTTTAAACCAGTTAACATAAAAGTGTCCTGATTACCTTTCAGTTATAAAGAAACAAAAACAGATACTGAGCTTACATAACATGGCTTTCAATGCCGTGTTTCTTCTTCAGGTGAATGGCCACATTTGTTGTGTTTCCTGAGTATTTTAACTCACACTGGCACCTGTTGCATACGACATGAGTTTTGTCTGTTGAGCCGTCCTTCAGCTGGAATCAAAATATTTCCACAGTGTTGATTTAAATCCAGCAGGAGAGTGAATTTCATCATCTGTTTTCTGCCTCGTCTGCCATGTTGCTGAGGTGGCTGCAGAGCGCAGCCGTGCACGGAAATGGTGACACAGATGTGCCTTGGGAATTTCAAAATAAAAGTGCATTTTAAAGATGACAATATGAATCGATGTTTTAGTTTTGCTACAATATAATTGAATCAATAATCATTTAATCGACATATCGATGTAAATCGATGTATTGTTACACCCCTACTTCTTCAAAGCATTCTGTGTGGGTGTTGTGGGAATATGGGGGTGCCTGGGTCTCTGCCAGGGCTGTCCCTTGTCTCTTATCCTGTTTATGGTGCTCATGGACAGGATCTCGAGGTGCCATAGTGGAGAGGAGGGCGTCTGTTTTGGGAACCTCAAGGTTTCATCTCTGCTTTACGCAGATGATGTGGTCCTGCTAGTGTCTTCAGGCCAAGACCTTCAGTGTGCACTGGGATGGTTTGCAGCAGACTGTGAAGTAGCTGGAATGAGTCAGCTAGGCCTGTTGTGATAAACAATAAATCAATTACCGTAATTGCATGATAAATTAAAATGAGGTTGATAATTTTCATTTATCAGCTTTATCGTTTCTTCGCATTTCTCTCTTTCTACTGAAGACACTGGATGACAAAAGGCTCAACTCCAGTGCTCTTCACTGACCCCTCCCTTTCTCATTTCCTTCGCGTAAAGGGGGAGTGAACTATCACGTCAGGTGGCCAGTCAAGGCGCATCGTCTTGTACCTCTGCAGCATTAGAGCCCTGTTAGGAGTTAGCAAGCTAAAGAAACGCCATTTGATATTGCGGAAAGAAACTACC
>JARVGQ010000002.1:28487682-28498068 GCA_031762355.1 Hypsolebias martinsi | reverse complement strand
AAATAAACTACTACTGTACTTACTACTTGTATTACTATTTCTACTTCATGGCTTTTCACTTATCGCGTGTCTTCAGGGTATGAACCCCTCACGATGGACGAATGACTGCTGTATACTGCTGTTCTCCCAGGCAATATTACATTCCCTGAGAATATTAGTGCTTACAGAGTAATTTGCATAAACAAGGTTCCTTTTAAACAAGACCTCTTGGTGTAAAAAGGCAACTATAGTTAGTATAGGGTTGTGCGTGCTGATCTTCTCTGCACAACGTGCTCTCAGTAGGTAATAAATGCTCAGCATGTAATTCTCATTTTACTTAGAGCCACCACAGGCCAGTCCCCGTCTAAAGCTTTCATTTTTGATATTTCAGTGTGCACCCTTTGACGGTGTCAGCTTTTATAAGAACAAACGCTCGCCTGAAGCCTCACGTGTCAGTTGCGAATGGGCCCATGCCAGTTGCAGTTATGATTCATAGGTTAATAGACAAGACGTTTTCGGTGAGTGTTGCTTTTGGTATTTTCGCTCTGGCAACCAGTGCAATAAGGTTTGTTTTAATAGTCTTCATGTGCAGTCAACCTTTGCTCTCCGTTAACGCTCCTTTGAAGTATTGCACTGGAAAATGCGCATGTTTCTTCCATCTGGCTGTTTGTTTAGATGCTTATAGACTCATCAGTGTCAAAACCCGTACTTTTCCTAAGAAACTTTTCCTTTTTACTTCTCTCAAGTGTTTTCCACTCACAGTTTCTGTTTGATTTCCTCTCTGCATTTATGATTGAAGTGACCTAAGCCATTTTGTATTAGACACAACAACAACAAAATACAAACACTAATAATACTCGGAGCTCTAATAATATGATTATTGAGCTCCTGTGTAGTGAGATTGATGGCTGCCAGCAGGGGGTTTTGTTTTAGATGGTGGCAGACATTTTCAGGCATCAGAAGTTGTGTAACCAACATCTGTTTGAGCAGCAGTGGCTGTTGGGCATTCAGAAACCCTCCACCTGCTCCATGTTCTGGTTGAAACGTGACATGTTTTTGAGTAGGGTTTACATTAAATCTTAGGGTGTTTCCATTAATAAGTAGCTCACATGAACAAAACCACAGTTGTTTTGGGAATTTTATTAATGATATCTATAAGATCACATAGACAATTAATGTTTAAATAAGGCTAAGAGACAGGTCGTCACTATCTTTAATAAAACTACAATGGTACCATATTATATTACACATTTAAATAATTGTACTTTTGGTGGCTTCCGTACTTTAGTACTTTAACTATATAGTACAGAATGCTGAAGAGTACAGGTACATATTTAGTGTTTTGACATAGATACAAATGATCATTTGGTGATTTAGCAGTGGATAACCATTTTAATAGTGCACTCCTCTCTAATTATGGTGTGATGGTGGTAATATTGAGCGAGCATGTAGACTCTTTTGCCTGCTAATTCACAGCAAACAAACACAGCTGGATGTTGGAAGGCAGAGCGCTGCCTACTGAGATAGAGAGAGCGGTACTTTAAACTCTACCTCCTCTCATATTGGGACTCTTAAAGGAAACTCTCAGCATCACCCTAGGCAGTCCAACGCCACATCTTTACTGATATTCATCTGGGGATCTGCAAAAAGTTAAAGTCTGGCAACTTTAACCAGAGCTAGCCTTCTTTCTGCTTTAAATCATGCATCACCCCTGCAGAGTTCATTCTCTTCTGGACAGAAAGTTTTGATGTTTTCTTCCTAGGGGACACAGCATATTCCCTCTCTCTCTCTCAGTTATGGTGTTTGAAGGACCACAGCCATTGTAGTCTTAACTTTCCACAACTTAATTTCCTCTTTTTGTACTTTGCATGTTTTAAGCATTTTTTTAAGTACTTAATTTCTCTGTCAACCATCACAACAGCTAACCGCCCAGTTCTTGAATTTGAAGCTGAAGATCCTGAAGGATCTTTAGGTGGTGCTCAGTTTCACCTTGAGATTTCCAACCCACCTATACCCAACACAGGGGTTTCCATACACCTAGCCACTCAGTGATGATATTCTGTGATTTCTGTTACTGTATTTTACGTCCTGCTCTTTGTATTATGGACTGTCTTAGAACAACTTTGTTCTCCCCACAGCTGGTTGACCCCAGCCTTGGTTGTTCTTGTGCTGCCATGTTCAATGCTTCGAACTGCTCTTTAGTATAGACGCCTCTATCCACCGTTTGAATTTTTTTATATCAGCCACAGTTTTCTTGTGTTTCATGCCAAGGCCTTCCTTATCTTTCCACAATGGTTCCTCCTATTCCTCCTCTTCCACACTGCTTTTCTGCTGCCTGAGACATTCACTTTGCAGTTCATCATTAGAGGCTGTCTTCTTGATGTGCTCAAGGATCTTAGTTATTTTATTCTATATAGAGGTTTTGATGCATGCTAGTCCTTGATCCCCGGTCTTCTTCCCTCTGTTCTCAGGGAGCTGAACATGGTGTGAAGTACCTCCTGTATTGTGAGGAGCATTTTTGTCTTGATATCAGTGGTTTCTTTCTCCTCCTTTGGTCAAGTTATTCTACCAGTGTAGTATGTGATGCCTGGCAGGACATACATGTTGAAGGGTTGAACTTTGTCCATTCCTTTCAGCTGGCTCTTTGAACTTTTACAATACTGTCTTCTGGTAGTTTTTCCCTGCTCCGTCAGTTGTTTTCACTTAGTCTTTTTTTTAGGATGCCATTCTGATACAGTTAACCAGCCCATATGACCAATTGTTGCATACTGAGGTGAATCAGTGAGTTTACATGTATTGCTCATTTTTGGCCCACACCGTGATGTCATTTATGTAAAGGAGATGACTGGTTATGTTTGATGGTCTACCTCAGAACCTGCAAATGTAGCCACATTTTGAGATAATCTGACTGAAGGGTGTCAGCCCTGTACAGAACAGTAGACACAGTATCATGTTGGTAAATGCCACATTTTATCCCAGCTAGAGTATTTAGTTTCCATTTTTTTGTCTGGTCATCTTCCACATTCACAATGACTTTTTGATGAAGGCTTTTGGTGTCAGTATTAATTTTGCACAGTTTCATGCATTTCATGATTCAAGTGGACCATGAAGTCATGGACTTCCTTGCAGTGCACATGTGTCTGCCTGGTCCTACAGCTTCAAATGACTGTTCTGTCAACCAGGAGATGGTGATTGGCACCTGTGGTGTTACTGCACATTCCCTTTCTCATTACTGTACTGATCCATGTACAAATCATCTGAGCTGCTGATACCTAGCAGGAACTTCCTTATTCTTCAGATTATCCAGTACTTGGATAGAAATGCTCCTTTCTGTAGGTGAAGTGTTTAACTCTGGATGGTGCCAGTCCATTAACAGCTGGTTCATTTGTGCTGCTAGGCATTCATGGAGGGCAGGAGGTATTTTTTAGCCAGTATAGGTGTGGATCATGTCAGGGCTTGGTGCAGTCTCTTCTTACTTAAAACGCTGTCATGAATGTCTGTCACTTTGATGCATGCTGGTTCTTCCTCTGAGAGATTACCGTGGTCAGCTCTTTGATCTTTAAGCCATGAGACAGTGCCGTGCGATGCCTCCTTCTTTAACAAGTTTCTTAAGGATTGTTCAATTTCAGTTCTAGGTGGGTCTGTTCACATTGTATTACCTTGCAACTAAGAGTAAGCCACACTTTAAATAGTTTGGAAGAGAACATTCTGTTTATTCTCCTCAAATTTATTTCTACAGCTTACCTTTTTAGGTTGGTAGCCGAGCTGAAAGCCTTTGTTTGGCAGTCTCCACTGTCTCAGATTTGGACCGTTGTTGTCATTTAAAAAAAGCTCTTTCTTTATTGCATCTTTCCGTTGCTCTGACAGCTGACTAACTAATCTCCTTTTTGCCTTTATCCTGTCTTTCGGCAACCATCTCCCAGTTTATTTAAATCAAATCAGACAATTGGAATATTCGGAATAAACGCGCTGCTTAGGGAATACAAAAAAAAAAGTAACTTCTAGTTGGAAATATGAATAAAATCCCTACCTTCTTGTTACAGCCAGTGTTTTGTTGTGCAGTCACAAGCTGACTTCCTCTGCAGCTCTTCTCATAATTAATAGTGCACCTGGAAGGTTTTGTGTGTCAACTATAAGCTGGATATTTTTGGGAACTTCTCGGAAAGAAATTCTCCTGAGAAAGTATTACCATATGTCCCCGTACAAGATTTCACATTTTACTTGCAGAGTGAAAGCAAAGTGCTTACATTACATCTGCATCAAACCTTGTTGTTACACTATAGTGAATTTATTTCGCTCAGTACAAGTTCTACAAGAGTGATATGAAATATTTGTTGCTCCTTGGAATTTGCAGAATCATTGCTACGACAATAAAAACGTCTAAAAGGTGATTTTTTTTTTTTGTTTGTTTGTTTGTTGGTACTTTACATTCAATTGTGTGTTTGAACAATAATTGATTTATTTTAATCTAATTGTTTTCTAAGTTGCACTAACAACTGAAATCCTTTTTTAGTTATCAATGAGTACTTATCAGACTGCACCATTTGTTAGACAGTGTCACTAATCCATTGCTTTGGACATAGAAAATAGCAATTAATCATTCTGTTTATTTGTTAAAAGGTCTAATGTGGGGCCTGTTGCTGTTACAGTATGGCTTGTGACTAGTTTATTGTTTAGGCTGAAACTATTCTAAAGGAGGGGCTCACAGCTGGACCACACTAAATGCTGTGATCACTGGAAACCCACTGTAGAGGAACAAAAACCCAGGTGGTGTATTCTATATTCTCCTATTGGTTTTCTATAACATGCATTTGAGGTATTGACTTTATTTTCCATTGTCTTGTGTCTCGGTTTGTTTTAACACTGAGCTTTATCATATTATGCACTATAGATTTTTGCTGCCTCCACACTAACACTCTTCCTTGAGGAGTGTTTGTCATCCATCCTTTTGAATGAGCTGAATATTTGCTCGGAAGGAGAGATTTGTTTTGAAGCAGTGTTTGAGCATTCAAAGAAAAATGAGTGTCTCGCTGCAGAGTAGGAGACTCCTTCCTTTTTTTTTAATATCCAATCCACTTGGGATTGTCTGTCACTCACTGTTTCGCTCAGTTCTCATTTGCACCTGTCCCTCCACCCCATTGTTTCACAAAGCTGCCCTTCACCATCTTTGTTTTTCTGGTCTGGCTTTTCCAATTTGATTTTCATTTTCAACCCTTGTTCTGTTTTTCACTCTGGATTTTTCCTCATCTCATGTGCCATCCCAATTTTCTGGAAGTTTTACAGTTTGTAACAGGTTTTAGTTGATGGTTTCTCAAACCCAATAAATTATTATGTAGGAGTATTGGTTTGTGCTTTACTTTTGCGGATGTATTTGTAGTATGACGTAGGCCTGTCACAATGACAAATTTTTCTGAGCGAGTAATTGTCTCAGAAATTATTGCGATAAACGATAATATTGTTTGAAATTTGACAATAATTAGTAATTATTGTAAAATTTAAGATGGTTAATTTGTTTTGAGTGTAGTACCTTTTTTGACCACCGGATGGCAGTATAAGACTGTTTGAAATGTAGGATGGATAGTGAGGGAGTGAGCAACATATCTCTTTTGGAAAAATGGGAGGGCGGCCCCTTGACGTGACATGGACTCTCTCTCCTTTTTTCGGTTCTCAAAATGGTGGAAGCTTGGTGTGGTTTGAACTCTTTAGCATAGCATTTTTCACACAAAGCTTTTAATAAAAAATCGTAAACAAGCTCTCAACTTCTTTTTGCAGAGAAAAGCAACTTTTTACACGAAGGCACGGGTTTCAATCATCAATTTTGGAGCTTTGACAAGATGGAGGTTTTTTTTTTTTCCCTGAGGTCGGCCTATTAGCTTAGCTCGTAGCTTAACTTCTCAGCTTAGCTGCTTTTAACGATACAAAAACACAATTTTGGATTGTTAAAACAAATTTTAAAGAGAAAATAGAAAGGGAAGGGGTCAGTTAAGAACACCGCAGTTGAGCCTTGTGTCATCCAGTGTCTTCAGTAGAAAACGAGACACGAAGAAACAATAGCCGATAAATCAAAATGAGGTTGATCATTTTATCTTGCGATTAATTGATTTATTCTTTCTCATGACGGGCCTAGTATGACGTAGAGTCCTTTTGGACCAGATTGTAGTTTTAGACAGTGTGGCAAGGATATTAAATTGTGTAAGAAATTATGGCTGTTGTGTCACTCATTGTCTCAATTCATACAATAATGCTGGCCGTATATTGAAGCCATTGCATCAGGCATTATTAGCAGCCATAAAATCCCTAAAGTAAATAAAAAAAATATGTAGTCTTGAGAATGCAGACTGAGACCCCGCTACATTCACACAGACGAGGATAATTCACCAAAGTACGTTGTTGTTATATCAGATTACAAAGACACACTTAGCTATATGCCAGTATGTTCCCTGCAGACACTGTGACATTGTTTTTAACTGGTTATCCTGTTGGGGTTTATACATTTGTGGACCTTTCCTGTTCAGATTAGGCCTGAATATACAAGACAAGAGCAGCTTTGTGTCCTTGTTTGTATGAGATATTATCATTGCAGTAGGCTTTATCATTTTTTCTCAGCAGTGATCAGGTCAACTCTGTTTTTGTAATAGGTCCAGTTCCAGTCATACTGTATGAAAGGATGTTTCTTCTTCTCAGCTGATTGGTCAGTGTCATGTCAATCACAAATTTACCAATCCAGTTGGAGAACAGTTGGTTTGACTGGGGCAGCACAGTGGCGCAGTTGGTAGAGCTGCCACATTTCAGCAAGAAGTTTGCTGGTTTATATCCCAGCCGGGGGCCTTTCTGCATGGAGTTTGCATGTTCTGGCCATGCGTGGGTTTTCTCCGTGTACTCCAGTTTCCTCCCACAGATCAAAGACATGTATGTTGCATGTTAGACTGATTGGTAACTCTAAATTGTCTCTAGGTGTGAATGAGAGAGTGAATGGTTGTTTGTCTCTATGTGTCTCGCTGATGGACTGGAGACCTGTCCAGGGTGTCCCCTGCCTCTTGCACAGTGATAGCTGGACATTGGCACCAGTGACCCCAGTGACCTGAAAAGGAAAGAGTGGGTAAAAGATAATGGATAAATGGGTTTGACTGTTGGGACGATGCTTTCCTGAGCTGCAGGTCCTAGAAGAGTAGTACATTTTGAAGATGGAGGACGGTGCCAGCACTTCTGTGGCTTTTTAGACATTGTTGTATGGTTTCATTGAACAAATATAAAATCATGGTCCAGAAATATATTTTTGAAAATCACATTTGGTAGTGCTGGCACCGTCCTTAATCTTCAAATTGGAAAACACAGAGCTGCTCTAGCCTTTAGAGCTGGAGGTCTAAGCCAACAAATTCACCAAAGGACGTTAATCTTCAATCAGCCATGCACCCTGACCTCCAGCCTGAGCCAGTAGGGTTAAAACACGTAAACAAGTTTTTCTCTCACTGTTTTCTCGTGTGGTTAAATTCTCACCTGTTCTCCATGTCCGTCCGAGCATCACTTTCCGCGTTGCATTCACGTTATTTGTGTGGAAGGGCAGCTTTAGACTGATCCCATCCCTGTTCCACTTGTAGAAAAAGTGTCAATACAGATTACCTGCAGTGTGACACACGTGAAACACCTTCAACAGTAATGAGCCTTTCCAGAAGAAAGCACACAACAGACCACACTTTCTGAGCCCCTCAAATTGCCATTATTTCCATGGTTACTGCAGGTCATGCTCTAGCTATTTGAAATGAGACTTGTGCAGGACTTTAGAGGCTTCTCTCCAGTGCCCAGCAGATTACTTCAAAGAGGCAATTGCCATGTAAATTCCAGGGTGGTGTGAGTGACAATCATAGTGAGAAATGACTCTTCACCGCAGATTTGATTTGATTTTGATTAGTGTAATCAGGGTTGCATATGGACTTATGGTTGTGTTCCTGAGATAACAAGAGAGGACTTGAAATTAGAGCAGTAAAAACAGCTTCAATCCAAGCTAACCTTTTGTTTCTGTGACTTTTTTCTTTCGCCCCTTCCCTCTATTTGACTCAAGGGAAAGAGGAACAAACCGGGAGTGGAAACAGCAGACACTCCAGACTCTGCACGTGGGCGAGGGGAGAAGAAAGCCATCAAGTAAGTGTCTGTTAACTAGTTGGGGTATAACTGTCTGGTGATAATGAGCTCCATTCGCTTCAGCTTTTGAGTCCCTCAATATGTGCTGTGCACAAACAACACGGAAAATGAGCCGCTATTGTTTCCTCCTGAAGTGCTCAATTTCTTCAAGAGCCTGTTTGGGGAGACAAAACAAACAAAAGGTCAGTGGTTTAATCAATCTAGACTTAATTTGCATTAATGCTTTTGTCCTGCTCTTATGGGTTGTTAAATCCGTTTTACTGTAAGTGCCGTGCCGCTGCATTGCTTAAGATGCTTCAGGTTTAAGGAACAAGATGGGGGCTTGATCACGGATTCTCAAATGCTTTAAAAAAAAAAAGACTGTGGTGGTTTTAATCTCACATTTCTTACAGGCCTCAAATTCAGATTCAGGTATCTTGATTAAATAAGGCAATGCTGCATCAGAAAATGTGTTTCTCTTTGTTTTGTTCTGTGCTCTACTGAACGCCTCCTTTAACCTGTTCATTACTACTCCTCTTCTTTAGCCTGATGTTGCTGTTTTCCAGTGTGTGCTCTTTATTTTTTTCTGTGTGGATGGTTTTAAGCACTATGGCTCAGCTTGTAAATGTATCCCAACTTGATTTCTCCAGTCTCCTAATTTTTGCGTTTTCTTTCTGACTGCCTCCAGCAGCATCGATGTGCTCTGTTGGTCATTTCAGCTCCCACCTCCTTGTTTCATTACCTTTGTCTCCTGCTCTGTCCCTGTGCTTACAGCTCTGACCACTGCTGTGTGACTTGTATGATATTAGTGATTCTGCTCACCGGTTTTTCTCCTCCACTTTGACTGCATGTTGTTTCTCTGCCTTGTGCCTTGTGTTCATGCTTCCTCACTTCTCACTCCAAGACTGGGGGGCAGACTTCTGTCTGTCTTTCATGGTTGATGAACAGAATGTAATCACCTGATGTGTGTATATTGATTATGAATAATTTCTTGCAGTCTTTCTGTTTTTCTATTTTGCTGTCTTTGCAACCGTGTGTATTCTATAAACCTTTTTACCAAGATGGCCTTCACATTTTTGAATCAGACCACTCCAGTGACTTGTCTGCTTCAGCTGGTAAAACAGACTTACACTGGGTCGGCTATATTTCACCTTTGATGCAGCTGAGAACCACCTTCGTCCTCAATCTGAGTCCAGCGCCATCTCCACAACAATGATCGCCTTTTGCCATGTGTGTCTGTAGTTGTGTTGCTCTGACCTGTTTCTCTCTTTGGCCGCAGTGATCTAGACAGAGACTTTTGGAATAACAATGACAGCAGCACAGTGCAGCAGAGGTGGAGCTCCTATCCACCCAAGGAGTTTGTACTAAACATTTCTCCTTATGCCCCATATGGAGATCCTCGCCTCACGCTCAAGTGAGTCTTGGTCAAAGTCTGGTAAGAGACTATCCTCTCAGCAGGGCTGTAACGAGGCAGGGGCGGTGCTGCCCCTTTCCTTTCTCTTTCCATCTCTTTCCTTTCCTTTCCCTACCAAAGACATTCATTGTGAATGTTAGTTATTTAAATAATTTTGATGGATAATGAATATCTGATTGTATATAGGACAAATCCCATTTCCTAGTGTTACCTCTTACCGTGTCCCTTGGAATTAAAAGTAAAAAATGATAGCCTTTAAAAAAAACACCTTTATGAAATGGAATATTCCTTCAAGAAGTAGTTATGTCCTCATGCAAAAAGGTGCAATATTAACATGCCTGTATATCAAGTGGAGGAGTTTAGGTATCCTGGAGTCTTGTTCATGAGTGATGGGAGGATGGTGCAGGAAATGAACCGACAGACCGGGACTTTGTCGGCTGCAATGATCTGATCTGTTGTGGTGAAGACGGTTCAAGGTTCTTTATTGTCATTTGCATCACATGTGGCACATGAGGTGGAATGAAATTGTGTACTCAAGGTCCTAGTTAGAACCAAAAATAGCAAAAATTGAAAGTATAAAATGAAACAGTATACAAGGATCTAAGATTATATGCTAAACAATAAAAATGTAATATAATATGGTGTATTAAACAGCAGCCTGAACAGTCTGTTGTGAGCAGATTGGCATGAATATAGCAGCTTAAAAACAAGAAATCAGCAGCATGGATAATCAGCAGCACAGATAAAGTGAAATACCGCCAATTCAAATGGCATTACTGTGATTTTTCTGGTTAGATATTCATGAGTCTAACAGCTTCATGGTAGAAGATGTTCCTCAGTCTAGTGGTTCTACAATTAATGCTCATCAACCTCCT
>JARVGQ010000002.1:28442227-28456031 GCA_031762355.1 Hypsolebias martinsi | reverse complement strand
GTACTCCAGTTTCCTCCCACAGACCAAAAACATGCATGTTAGGCTGACTGGTAACTCTAAATTGTCCCTAGGTGTGAGAGAGTGCAAGGTTGTTTGTCTCATTTTTCTCTATGATGGACTTGCGACCCATCCAGGGTGTCCCCCGCCTCTCACACAGACATGGGCACCTGTGACCCCCCCACACCCCAAGAGGAAGAAGCAGGTAGAGATAATGGATGGATGGATGGATGGATGGATGGATGGATGGATGGATGGATGGAAATCACCACTACAGTAACAAAAGACTAACTAAAATCTAAAAGTAGCAAAAGACAAAAAATAAAAACAAGTATGCTAAATCAGATTTCCATGGCAATGTTTTTGATGAACTTAATGAGATCTTAGTGTATTTTTATGAAAAAACATTTGTAAATAAAGTTAAATACTTTGAAAAGTATATATATGTTGCAAACATCTAACATTGAAGCACCCTTCTCCTGGATGAGCTGAACAATTATATATACGAATGGTTAGAACATTACAACGTATGCAGAATTATTTAGATTTAACAAGCAACAGTGTGAATGCTGAATCTGTTTACTAAATGTGTTTGCTGTAGAGATGGTTGTATTTGCACAGAGCTGACGGATGTTGTCTGAACACAGTTGAGTTGCATATACCTCCTTTTTGTTGGTTTTCTTCTCCACGTGACGCAAGTTGCTTTTCACCTTGAGGAACTCAGCTGATGAAGGCTCTTGTGGAGGAGGCGGCGGCGGCGCGGGGTAACCGGGAGGTGGAGGAAGAGCTGGTGGAGATTTGGGGGGAGGTGGTGGTGGGAAGCTCGGCGGTGGCGGGGGCTTGGGGACAGGATCGACGGGGTTCTTCTTGGGCGCACCTTGGGCACTGATGTCCGGGTTCAGCATGTCCATGTAGGCTTGCATGTCTGAAAGGGCTGACTCTGACGCACCTGAGACACACACATGCTCAGTGAGGGGTGAACTTACTCAGAAAAAGACGAGATATTAGTTTTAATTCACAAAAAAAATGTTTTGTAACTTGACTTAAGTTCCATATCTTTGAACACTGGTTAAACATAAATGAGACCCATGACTGTGCATCTCCATTTGGTCTGCAAATACGGACCACTAGGGTGCAGCAGCAGTAAATAAAGCACCTGTGACAGGAAGCATTAAACAGGTTTGGTGTTTCTGATCTTTAGGCACAAAAGCTTGAATTGTTCTACATTCTGATGATGAAAAACACCATTTATATTTGTATTGTTTAAAGCATTACAGACCTTGATGTGCAACTGTGTTCAGCTGCGTGGGTGGGCCTTGTGACGTGGTTAGGCTGCTCCTCTTTTCCCCTGTGCTGGACTGGCTGGAGTTGGCAGAGTCATAATTGGACAGGGAGCTGGATGGTGAGCCGATGTCAAAGTGTACCGCCTGGCTGGAGGGAGGCATGGTGGTGTTCGGGGATGAGAGGCCCGAGTCCGGCTGCTTGTACTCGAGGTCCATCGACGGGTCTCGTGATAAAACACGATGCTCCACACTCTGTTAGAGGAAGCAGTAAGAATACAGGTGCCAGTGAATATGAATTGCTCACATCAGTTTGTAAACCGCTTTACCTCTCAGTCCCTGGGGTCTTGCAGGAGCAGAAAAGTGTTAGGAGTTTAATTACCGCACAGTAATGAAACATCTCACAGATGATCAGAGGGACTCGGGGGTTTGTACTCTTGCCACAGTGCAGGACTCGTGAGGCTGCACGCCTCTCACGAGAAAGAAGGAAAATCTGTTTCTCTGCACCAGAGAGTTCAGTGTGGCAGCAGCACAGTGACAGATGCGCTCCACACTCGGGCGTTTCTCTGTTATAGATGGCACTGCATGACAAGCTTTGTTAGTTAACAGAGAAAAAACTGAAACCAAGTTGGTTCATTTGTTTAAATTCATATATATGTGTTGTTCAGGGTTGAGCTTTGGGCCTTCGAGACCAAAAATGAATCATCTGAAGCGCGACATGCCTCAGTTTTTTTGTTGTTTCTTTGTTTTTGAGGAAAAAAAAAAATCCAGAACAATCAGTGAAGCCTGTACTGCTGATTATTACAAGTGGTTTTAAACCAGTCAGATCTGTAAACTACTGGCAGAGAAACTATTTTTAAAAGAACCTTTCTTAAATGTAATACAGTGGTTTCAAATATTGAATGCTGATTTTGTCAAACGAACTATAACTTTGCTATCTTGAATCCAGTTAAATCCAAATCTGACACAGCCTTACTGTTTGTGGCTTTGTAAACTCAATTTATTATTTTATTGTCTGAACCTTCTTCATAATCGCCTGTTTTTTCTTCTTCTTTATCTGTCGGCTGCTTCCTTCTTCAGGGTCGCCACAGCGAGCTAAGTCGTATGAAGACTTGGCAATTATTTTAACGCCAGGTGCCCTTCCTGACACAACCACAGACCACCGAGCTACCACAGCCCTCTGTGTGGAGCAGAGAGCTGCTATAGAGCACCTGGGGGAGCAGATGGTGGGAGTTAAGGGCCTTGCTCAAGGGCCCAGAGTGGGGCAAATGAGGGTGGAGACAGGTGTGGGTGCTTCACCAATCTCACCCACATTTTGATGTTGTTGGTACTGGGAGTTGAACCGGTAATCTTCTGATCACAGGCCCACATACTCTAATGTGAATCCTAATCATTCTTCCTCATATGTGGCTGTAAATCACAACATTTATGAAGATATTTCAAATTAGTGAGGGACTGAAAGTTTTGTTGTTTTCCAGTTTTGTTAAAAATGTGTGCAAAACAAAACACATAACATCCATTTTTACAGAATGATCTTATTTTAAACACCTGTTTGTGTTTTAAGACTGAAAATGACTGGCATGACCGGCCTTTATTACAAAAAGACAATGAAAAACAAAACAAAGTATTAGTCTTTCAATATTCATGGCCACCACAGCCAGGTAACTTAAGCTGACACAGAAATGACTATAACTCTGCAAATTTTATATAAACTGAGCTAAAATTTGGTGTGGTAGTAGCTGAGAGTCATCCTCAATTCATACTCTAAGGGCTAACAGAGCACACAAAATCTTGCAGAACGTTTTTATGTGAAAGAAGAAAATCCCTTTAACCCAGTTTGCTGTTCTAAATTTCAAAATATTACTTGTAAGAGTGCTGGCCAAAGATTTAGACAAGACTAAACGTTTCTTTTAAGTGTGTAAAATTAATTCACATGTTGCACCTAAAGTGAATCTTCTTGGAAGAGAATCAAAGTTTATCTGTGCATACTCTTATGTCAATTTTCAACCCAGTTGTCTACAGAGACCTACAAACATAAAACAATCTCTGCTTCTTGACTGATTTACCATTTTGTCTCTGTTCACAGGACGGTCAGAGTTCAGGAAAGACTTCCTGGCGACTGATCTTACCATGTTTTCCACTGTGTGCAGATACTTGGCACACTGAGAGTGGCCGTTATATTCAGCCAGGTCTGCTGCCGTGAAGCCGTCCTTGTCCCTGATACCCAGGTCCACCCCATTCACTACTAGGATCTGACAGCACTGAAGAACAGACAGAGAATGGGTCAATTAAAGTGTCGGTATTTCAGTCAGTGGCATTAATGATGAACTGATCCACCTCCTGCAAATCACTGGTTTACAGTTGAAAGTACTGAAGATGTAAATGTGAGAGGGTTTTAACAGAAAATGCATTATTTTTACTTTAATAATGTAAGTTGAAAATATACAGTACAGTAAAGAGTATTTACAACCAAACTTAGTTATAGTTGCGTGGGTTTCCTCCGGGTGCTCCGGTTTCCTCCCACAGTCCAAAAACATGCATGTTAGGCTGATTGATAACTCTAAATTGACCCTAGGTGTGAGTGCAACAGGTCCCTCTTGTAAATGAGTCCCCGTGGCTCAACGAGGCTAGCCTGTATAAACAAAGGTTGAATGAATGAATGAATGTTATCAGACTGCCTGAATGCGTTTTGTACAGAAGTCCAGTGTGGAAGATGGAAGACTGCTGAAATTTGATGAAATTTTTTTTGTGAATTGATGTGTATTAAAACAAGCAAAACACAGGCTAAAATCAACAAACCTGTACCTAAAACCTAAAATTAGCTAACTCCTGGCTAAAAACTACAACTTGCAATTAGTAATATTAGATTAGCAGACTTAGCAATAAACATACCAAAGAGTGTGTAGTGGCCATGTACTACAATGGATACTGGAATCATTAAATAAAACAGTATGGCCCGTTGGTTCTGAGTGAAGCTAAAATCAGCAGAATTGTAGCTATAAGCTAAAGACCACAGCTCAAAGCCGAAACAATCAAAACAGTAGCCAAACGCCAAAAATCGGATAACCATACCTAAAAGTAAAAGGGGCAGAACTGTAACTTAAATGTAAATGTAGTAAAATCATAATTCTTTTGGCAAAAAGGTAAATATTTCACAAAGTATAAAAGTAACAAATACAAGAGATCACAAAACATTCATCCTGATCAAGTAGGTCTGGTTAAAATAGCAAAACAATTTCAGGAGTAGCTTGATCGCAAACAGTGTAAGGAAGAAACCATGAACATGGAAAACAACGCTGACTCAGCATCCACACAAGAACTGTCAGACTACCATGATCCATGTTTTAGTTGTCATCTTTCTCCAGACTTGTTCATTTACCAACTAATTCACAAGTTAACTTCAACCCTTAGTTGACGAACATGAAGCTGCCTGTGGGTTGACATGTTGGAAAAAGCTGTTTGACCCCAGGTTGGTCTCATGAAAACTGTTAGTCAAAGCAACAGGTTAGCGTGGTGGTGAGAGCCATAAGCCAGAGGGCAGGCATTCAAAACAGCTGGCTGTAAAACCCATCATGGGTCAGTGGGCGTCATGAATCACGACGCCTCTGCGTAAAAACATTTGAATATTTTATCTTAGTTTGTTCTTCCTCTGATCCTGCTGCTATTGGCCTGTCTAATAAAAAACAAATTATCAAAGCAAATATTCTGTAAAAGAGACATCAGCTTTAGATTTAAAATGAACATATTGTGATATTCAGCTGCACAGCTGCAGAAAGAAAAGCTTTGCAGAGAGTGGTGAAGGCTGCACAGAAGTCTGTTGGAGTCAGTCTCCCCACCATCACAGACATCTACACATCCAGGTGCAGGAAGAGAGCCACCTGCATCATGAAGGACCCCGCTCACCCAGCACACACACTTTTTGCCCCGCATTCCTCAGGCAGGAGGTTGAGGAGCATTAAGTGTAGCACCACTAGACTGAGGAACAGCTTCTACCCTGAAGCTGTTAGACTCATGACTCTCTAACCAGGATAATCACTGTAATTCCACTTTAATTGGAAATTTGACATTTTATCCGTGCTGCTGATTTCTTACCCATCGCCTCACAACAGACTCATGTTCAGGCTGCTGTTTAATACAGTATACTGTATTATATTACATTAATATTGTTTAGCATAAATATTAGTTCCTTTGTACTGTTTCTTTTTTATACTCTATACTGTTGCAACTTTTTGGGTGTAACTGGGACCTTGAGTACATAATTTCGTTCCACGTCATGTACCACATATGATGTGAATGACAATAAAGAATCTTGAAACTTGATATTCAACTTCAGACTTATCGCTCACCTCCAGTTCTCCATTCTCTGCAGCATCGTGGAGCGGGGTGCCCCCCCAGCTGTCGGTGACGATCTCCCCACCGTGCAGCAGCAGCCAGCTAAGCACCTTCGAGTGGCCCCGGCTGGCTGCAAAGTGCATGGCTGTGGCTCCGTCACCGTCCTTGTCTGTCAGGCTGATGTCTGTGAAGCTCATCTACAAAAAGGGAGGATGAGGGCAAATCAAAAGGTTTTTGCCATTTTGAATATTTAAAAAGTTTGAAGCCGTTTCATCTAACGTTAAACAAATGTTTTTGTGTTATCCAACACACCAGCCAGACTATGACGGTGTTGTGGCCCATCTGAGCAGCAGCATGCAGAGGCGTCATCCCATCCTTGGCTCTGATGCTCGGATCTGCCCCGCAGTCCTTCACCAGGAATTGGACAACCTCCAGGTGACCCTCCTGGCAGGCCAGGTAGAGCGGTGTGGCACCATTTTTAGTTTGGGAGTTGACAAAACTGCAGAATAAATAAGACTGTAAGTAAATGAAAACCAACGATGGACTGAAATACGTTCATTCAACCTTTATTTATACAGGTTAATCCCACTGAGCTTTGGGGACTCATTTACAAGAGAAACCTAAAACATATCAGATTAGAGATGTTGTTTTTAAAAAATGAATCCTGTGATGGACTTGCGACCCGTCCAGGGTGTCCCCCGCCCCTCGCACAGTGATTGCTGGACGTGTGCACCAGCGACCCCCGTGACCCAAAAATGGAAGAAGCGGGTAAAAGATAATGGATGGATGGATGACAAACTGTTTTTGGTAAATAATAAGAATATGAGCCTTTTTACTTCCATAGATGAATATTAATAAAGCAACAAACATATGTGAAGGGGAAAAATAAAACAGGTCTGGGTTTACTTAATTAAACTTTGTACATTTAACACAGTTACGCTATTATTTCCTGAGACAAATGAACAAAGACTTTAAAACATTTTTAGGCCAACTATTATAAGAAGAGTTTTTGGGGGATACATAACTATTAGAAAGACAAAAATACACCATTCACCATTTCTGAATGTATAATAAACACACACACAAACCAACAACACACAATTTTCTGCTTAAAAAGAGCTCATTGACAAATCTGTTCTATATGAGTACAGCTCGTGTATTACAGTATAATAACAAGAAAATTCACTGACATATTTTTTTGTTGTCCAGACTCCCTTTTGAAAATGGTCTAATAAGAATTTTCTTTCAAGCTCTAAAAGACTTTTCTAATTTTAGTTCCAACACTCAGCATGTGGCTGTCATCAACACATTATGGACTTTGCTTACACTCGTGATTGTCTCTATGGTTAAAATTTTTTTAAAAAGTTTACTCGTCAACAAAATTTGCTTTATTTAGTTACCAAACAGAAGAAAGAAGTGACAAATAATTTTAACATTTAAATCCTATGTTTAGCTTTATTTTGGATGTGTGTGTGTACTTGTTTTTACTACAGAGTGAGGACCATTTGTGCCATAGTTAAAAGTGAGGTCTTTGATGTAAAGTGAGGACCGCTTCAAGGTCCTCACTTTATTTGCAGCTCTCCTGTGCTTTACTAGTTAGGTTTAGAGGTATGGTGTGAATTAAGTTTTGGTTCAGGTTAGGGTTAGCTATAGACCATTAATGGTTAAGTTTAGGGAAATGTCTGGGTTAGGCATAAATACAGTAACAAAAATGAATGGAAGTCAATACAATGTCCTTAGTATGTTCTTTTAACATCTTATGTTGCATACAGAGAGTGACCTGTTCTGCAGACGTCAGAAGACGTGCTTCATCCAAGATGTAAATAATCTGATGTTTTTACTACAGGATGCACTTTAATTACGTTTTAAACCACCTTGAGTGTTGGAGAAACAGCAAAGCATGACATGCAACACATCAGCACTACAATGAGGGAACAACCACTACTGTTGTAGTTGATTGTTCCCTAAAATGGTCACCGCACAAACATGTTTGGGGGTTAGGGTCCCGGGCCCACAAAGTAGAACCAAACATGACGATGTGAGCAATATGTCCATATTGTCACTGCAATCCTGCCACCACAGAAGAAGAAAGGGAGACAGACCTGCTGGTCCTCTCTTCTTATTCTTCTTACTCTTGTTGCGTTGGTTGAGCTGGGAAAAGGCCTCCGCTGCCTTTTGCAGCCGCGCCACAAAGATCTCGATGTCATCCAGGGCACAGTTGAGAATTTGCTGAGGAGGACAAAAACATAAGCCTCGGGCGTTGTGATCTCATGAAATGAAGCGTGCAACTCCATGACGAGTGGCGCTCACCACATCCTTCTCAATGCGCTGAGCCAGCTTTTCGTGGGACTCGGAATCAGACGCTCGCCTCTCTGTTCCCAGCAGAATGTAATGGGAATAAACAACACATTACCCACACAAGTAAAATAATACAAACATTAGATGTTTTTTAATCAAGCAGCCTGTCTGTATTCTTACCTGGGGTGTTTGCAGCAGCTTCCACTCGTCGATTTCTCACAGGTGGGGGGCCCCTGGGGGCCGAAGGAGGGAGGATGGTCTCTCTGTGACGCTTCATTTTCTCCTGGTTCACCCTGAAGGAGAATACAATGCAACAACCTCAAGTTAGCATATGTGTGTGTGTGTGTTTGTGGCGATGGGTGTGAATGTGTTTGTGTGTCAGCAGCATTTTTCTCACTTCAGAGTCTGAAGTCTCATTTTCTTTCCGTGCTTGTTGTCTCCAATGGCACTGTCCACGTCCGCATGAACCATCTCAGCCTTAACGAAGAGGAAGGACACACACAAAGACACATTAGGTACCGTAACTGCCGGTCTATAAGCTGCTACTTTTTTCGCAGGCTTTGAACCACGCGGATTAGACAAAGCTGTTATGTTATGTTTTGTTGTTTATTTGTCATGTGCAGGTTAACACAAAGTTAACAATGCAACGAAATGGTCAGGATGAGAAGAACTAATTTGACTCGCTAAAAACAAACAAACAAACAAAAATACTAAAGCATGCAATAAAAGTACAAAATAAAGTACCAAAAAGTGAAAAAGAAATATAATATTTAAAAGGTCCAAAAGAAATATAGTAAACAACAACATGGTAGAAAATACAACATGTTGTGGCTAATTTATAGATTTTTTTTTTTTTTTGGATGGGCTAACGAGCTTCCTGCCGCCAAAATCATTTAGCTTCGTCACACCCGGGTGCTCACTAAGCTGCCCAATACACGTCTCTCTTGGGGGGTGGGTCCTTGTGACTCAATGAGACTACCTGTATAAATAAAGGTTAAAAAACACCTGACCAATGATTCCCCCTCCCCTGTATGCGCAGAGCAACTTTTACTCCGCGGAGCACAAGCTTGCAGCAGGAGGAATATGAAGATAACAATCAATGACTTCCTGGTACGCTACTGTATTTTAAATTTAATTTTTTTTTTTCTTTTACAACAAAAAAGAGACTGAGGTCGTGTGTGTTAGATGAAGTTTATCTGTGACTGTTCAATTGTGACACTGAAGAAGACGACTTTAGTGGTTTTAGTGCACAGGAGGAAGATGAACATAGCAATCAGTGACTTTTCCTTGTAGGTTACTAGACTTAATTTTTTTTTAACTGGCTGTGTTAAAGGCAATGCTCAGAAAAATAAAATAACATTTTATGTATTTATGTATGTTACCAGTATGGATTTAAAGTTTAAAAACATATTTCTTGTGCAAATATGTTACAACGTGAACACCTGCGGTTTATACACAAGCGTGGCCTATATATGTACAAAATAGTTTATTTGTCTTTTAATTTAGTGTGCGCGGCTTATATTCGGGTGCACTCTATAGTCCAGAAATTACGGTAGTTTAAATCGTACTACACTATATCTTCTTTTTCTGTTTCCTTCCATCTGTTTCAAACTTGTAACCTAAAGTTCATTGAGTGAGAAATGTTCACAGCTCTGTTAAGCTGTATTTCAATCCTGCGTTTTTTATTTTTTTTATTTTTTATACTGTCTTATCTGCTTAAGCATGGATTAATAGTGTCATAAACTCAGACACTTAAGGACATGTGGGCAATAAAAGGTGCACTAAAGGTGTGGAAAAACCTCTTGTCAGACCCACCTCCACCTCGTCGCAGTGGAAGAAATGAATGTCGGGCCTGTGTTGTTCCTTGTCCTGACACACAAGCAGCAGCACAGACAGGTAGCGGGTCTGATTCAGCACCGTCTGACAAAGGTGGATTGTGGAAAGAGGGAAGTTCTCCAGTTCTTCCTGCAGGAAGATAAAAGGCAAAAACAAGTGAAACAGGTGAAGCGTGACCTTCAGCGTGTTACAATAACTGCAGGAAAGAACATCTGTTCAGCCCGTCTGGTTGGAGGAACTCTGCTCTGTTCCTGCGCACAGAGCAGCTTTAAGAACAATCTGCTGGTGGGCTTTCTCACATGGACACATCACAGTTGGCAGTTTCAAAACATGAACTTTATTCTTTCTTTTATTTTCTTCTTCTTTTTTTTTAACCATTCCTTAGAAGCATCACTTGTGCTCCAAGTGCATGGGTGTTCAATTCTGGTCCTTGAAGCATCACTATTCTACATATTTTAGAGGTTTTCCTGCTCCAACACACCTGATTCATTGCTTAAACAACCTCTTTGTGTTATGCAGAATCCTATTAATAACCCCTTCATTCCAGTCAGGTGTGTTGGAGCAGGGAAACCTCTAAAAGAAGCATAATAGTGGAACTTGAGGGCCTGGACTGGACACTCCTGACCTATGGAACACCTCTTACTGCAAACCATGACCGTTTAGTTGAAATTTAGATCACAAGTACATTTCCCTGTAGAACTTGCTGCTGTATTTCAGACTTCACAGTCCCTTCAAACAACAAGAAGCTGTCATGGTCTGAATCCAACAAAGCGTGACAAAACCATGACACAAACACCACCATGCAAACTAGAGATGTGCAGCAATGCCATTTGGCAAGAAAGAGAGTTTATTCATACTGTTCTGCTGCGACCATGCACCGCTCCGTTAGTCACTTTTAGTTGTAATCAGGGGACGATTCTTAATTCTTCCTTTAGTACAAAGGAAAAAGTGCTGATTAGTGGATTTAAGACTATTCTGAGATGCATTTGCACAATTTTCTGCCATATGAGCATCACCAACTCCTTTTGAGATCTTCAGGAATATTTTCTTGTGTCTTTATACACTGGGACAAGCAGAAAAGTTAAAGTGATCCAGGTGAAAGTTTTGTTTTACTACCGTATTTTTGGCGCACAAGTCACATTTTTTCCCCCATAGATTTGTCAGCCCTGCAACTTAAACGCCAAAGCGACTTACCGGTACATACATTTATTTTTTCCATATTCATAACAAAATTTTTGACTGGCACTTTAAATTTCAAAGAACAGCAACAACGCTCCCATGCACGCTCGCTTCACTCAGCTGGTGCTTCTTCTTCTTCAGTTTTAGCAGCTTTTGTGTAAATCTGAATGTATTTTAGGTATAGGTAGGTAATGCATTCTAAAGAGATCAATAGCTTTCAAAAACTAATGTAGAAACTTGCTTGTTTGATAAATAAATTTGACTTATTACCCTGAAAATACCATCTTTAACACTCCAACAGCATGTTTTTCTGGACATTTCCAGTTAAGTAACGTGACTTTAAGTTTATCGACTCATATTTTGAACAGATTTCAGTTTTAGTTTTATATTTTGGAGAGAAACTTTTCAATGGACAGACGCTGTATCAAAGCGGTGAGCAGTTGTACCTGCGTGTCACAGTCAAGCAGCCTGACCGCCTTGTCGGTGACCTGCAGGAGCATCTCCTGCGTCCAGATTTTATCCTTCGAGTCCAGAAGAACCAGCTTCTTGATCGCATCATCCACTGTGACAATCGACTCTGTCTTGTCCATAATGAACGTGGAGAGATGCTGAGGAGGAGACAGCTGTTAGTGACACAGCCTGAACTGAAACAAAGATGGCTGCGTCAAAGCTAGAACAAACATAAGCACACAAAAAACACAAATTTAAGCTAAAACATTTTAAATTAGATAAATACGTAAACTGGTTGTTAAAAATAAATCTACTACGCTTCTTATGTGCCTACTTCAAAGTAAATTAGTTTGCGTTAACAAAAAATAGATGCAGATAGTTAGCTTAGCCTTAGCCTGTGTGAGATGCTAAAGCTAGTTAGCCTAGCTTAGCATTTAGCATCTAACGTTTAGGTGAAGAAAACAGCTAAAGTTGCAAAAACTTCAAATCATCACTTCCGATAATTAAAATTTATATAACATATACATGTATTTTGTATAATTTAGGTCATTCAAACTTCCTACTTCATGTTTTGAATTTTCTTCAAAGAGAAAATGTTATTGACACATTGAGTTCATTTCAATTTACTGTAGCGTCAAGTCACAACAGAAGTCGTCTCAGGGAACAAATATTCATAATACACTCATGTATAGTGTCTATAAAAAGTATTCAACCCTTAGACGTTTATGCTTTTATTGCTGCCATTAATCAATTATGGTCTGAATAGACAGGTCGGTTAAAGAAGAAAAGAAAAACTTAATTGTCACATAACATTAAGTTTTGTTGTTTTACAATGTAATATAAATTAAATGAAAATATGCAATGTAAAATAAGTGACTGTATAAATATGTATTTACCCACTTTAAATTGACAGTAATTCAACTCACTGAAAAAAGCTTAATGAAAAGTACAAGCCAGAGGACAGGTATAAAAGGAGACCCTAAACATCCCCATGGAGTTCTGTTAAATCTATTGTCAAGAAATGGAAGGAACACAAGATGTGTAAATCTACCAAGAAGTACATCATCCTCAAAAACTGTGAGACCGGGTAAGAAAAACAGTGAGACACCGGAGAGCACTATGAAAGCGTTACAAACTTTAGCTGGTAAGAAAGGAGAGACTGAGCATACAACTTTTGCCAGAGTTCTTCATCAGTCCAAGTTTTATGGTAAAGTGGCAAAAGTGTTTTAACTTGTTAAAAAAAAATCTGTATTTCTCTCTTATGATTGTCTATTGTTGATTGTCCAAGGAAAATCTACTGTTGCTGTTGTCATCATTCTTAGTTTGCAGCCAGGTCTCTCTTGTAAATGAGTCCTCGAGGCTCAATGAGATTAACCTGCCTAAATAAAGGATGAATGAAAAGAAAATAATAATAAAGCCACTATTGAAGAAAACAGTAAATCTAGTCAAACTACAGCCATTATAATAAACACTGGCATGAAACTAGTACAGATTTCTATTGTCTATCTTATCAAGATACTCAAACTACAATCTGTGTCCTCATTTACCAGGGGTGTAATGATTTACATCGATATATTGATTACATGACTGATTCAATTATATCGTGGCAAAACTAAAATATTGTTTCATATCGTCATCTTTAAAATACACTTTTATTTTGAAATTCCCAAAGCACATCTGTGTCACCATGTATGTGTGCGGCCGCCTCAGCAACATGGCAGACGAGGCAGAAGACACGGATAAAGAAATTCACTCTCCTGCTGGATTTAAATCAACACTGTGGAAATATTTTGATTCCAGCAGAAGGACGGCTCAACAGACAGAACTCATGCCGTATACAACAGGTGCCAGTGTGAGTTAAAATACTCGGGAATCAACAAATTTGACCGTTCACCTGAAGAAGAAACACAGCGTTGATAGTCATGTTATGTAAGCTCAATATCTAGTTTTGTTTCTTCATAACTGAAAGGTAATCAGGACACTTTGAAGTTAACTAGTTTAAGAAATGCACTTAAACATGAGAAATGTGAGACTATACTGAACAGGTCGTTTATTTTTATTTTTTCATTAATTAAGAAAAAATGTCGTTTTTTTATTTAAATGCCTGGTGCCTGTAATAACAGAAATAAAATGGTTAAATCATATTTGAATTGTTTTTGTAAATTTATATGTAAATGAGATGGGCATTTGATATCGCAATATATTTATTATTTTTTTATTATAATCTTTATTCATTTCAATTCCAATTTAAAAACAGAAAAAACAAAAATAAACTGTTTACAATTTTACGTAAATAAAAAAAGTCAACAGTAAATGAAATGAAAGGAAGCAGAAGAAGATAAAATCTTATTTTGACTGCCCCTTTTTTAACAGTACCAACTCAAACAATCAGTTTAAACAACAGTAATCCACAAAAGAATATTACACAATAA
>JARVGQ010000002.1:28347951-28359156 GCA_031762355.1 Hypsolebias martinsi | reverse complement strand
TCCACTATTTTCAGTGTATTTCCAGCCAGCTTATTTTCCGATGTACACGTTGCACCGCACTATAAGTTGCATCAGTCCAAATATGTCTAATAAAGTGGAAAAATCCATAAATACGTCACATCTATTATGTGTCACCGCTGACAACCCGGAAATGTGGGCCGGCGTTGTGCCAAAAATTGATTGGCTGTGGGAGCATGCACGGGAGGACTTTTAACAAGAATTTAACGAAATTAACACTTAAAAACAATTGTTTGCTCAACATTACTGTAAAGTTGTGTCTCAGTTGAACTTTTCCTTAATAAATGCACTTCAACCATCAAATCAGCTGCATTTCGTCAGGGCGACGCAGCAAAATGCAGCTGATTTGACGGTTGCTCCAGGCAAGCTGGACGAAGGTGGCAGGCCGATTAATAGCCACTTTTACCTATTACATGACACAATGGCATGCCATACTACTCGAGTGCCATCTAGCGGCTAAAAATGGTAGTGTTCAATGTTTTCAGTCAGAATGAATGAAAAAGTCATATCTCAGCCAACAATTTGTTTATAAAAATTAGGAAAAAAAATCTATAATTACGTTGCTTCGGCGTATAATTCGCAGGGCATGTAAATTTTGCAGAAAAACCTCGACTTATAGGCCAAAATATACGGTACTTTTCTGCTAATTCCAGCTTTTGTGCTCGTTTTACTACCACCTTGCTAATTTTCAGCTATTTCAAGTAAACTTTAGCAGCTTTCAGCAAAGTTCTTCAGCATTCACAGTATCGTTGCAAGAATTGCAACATCTTTACCTTTTTTAATGGCATGAAGGAAAAATTAATATTCTAAACAGAAACATACATTTGCTTAAGAAAAAGAAACACATGAAATAGCAAAAACTATTTAATATTTTTATTGCATGTGTTCATATAACCACTGTAGAAAAACATAAGAGTTTATACATTTAGATTTGACTATTTATAACAAAAGCTCCTTGGGTCCATCTATTGCTCCACCATGATAAACGCTATATATTTAAGTGCATATGCTGATGATAACTTTTCTACTTCTTCTCAAATACATACCTCTATTTTTGAATTTGTTGAAAAGTCTTTAAAAGTTCATCTAACACATGAAACGACAGTATGCTTGCTCAGAAAATAAAATACAAAAGGATTCAGTTTAACTCCCAGATAATTAGCTCCTCTCTGCTTGGTGCTAAAAACAGATTCTGGTTGAAGTCATTTGTCAGTTTCATGAAGTGTGTTTGTCACACAGATCTGAGGAAAACTCTTTAGATGTAAAAGGTAATCCTTCCTAAACTCCAGCTGCCTTTAAGTTGTTGAACTTGCAGATCATCTGCAGTTCACAGATTCATCAGCAGAAGTTTGATTTGCTTTATGTTATTACTGCAGGGGAAACGGGGAACAATGGTCTGGAAAAATAAGTTTCTTAAAACAGTACTTAAAATAGTACTTCTTACGTGAGTACTTCTCCAGCTGTCAAATCTAACTTGTTTACATGCTGGGGAAAAAAAAACAACTAAATTTACTCCCATGTAGAAGAACATGCATTTCAGTATTTACTGATATAATAAAAGTTAAGTCTTATTTTTTTAACTAGAACTAACCATAATGGCTGTTCAGGGAGCAAAGTGTATTGTAGTTTATTCTTGTACTTTTTGTTTACCTCAACTCTTCATCAGTTACGAGGTGACGTCAACAAAATACACAAGGGACGTCTACAAGGAGCTGCTGATCTCCCTCGTGGCCTCACTTTTTATGGGCTTCGGCGTGCTTTTCTTACTACTGTGGGTTGGCATCTACGTATGAGGGTACGTCTGAAGTCCTGCTAAACAGATGTCATGTTACTGAAACCTACTTATTAACTGCATTCTCTCTTTTCTTTCCAGGTAACTAAATTCAAAAAATGACACATTCCAGCAGAATACAGGACATCACAGACAACACGTACAGGATTTTGGATTTAATCGTATGGCACTGACAATATTTGGAATCATATGGACTCTGGCTATTGTTTCACAAGTAAAGGGGATTTGTACTATGTCTGTTGTCTTTCTTCAAGCCTGTTCAGCAACGAGCCAATGAGTTGGTAATACTGAGGAGTTTAGTAAAATGCTTGAGGTTTGAAGTAGGCCTGTCACGATAACAAATTTTGCTGGGCGATTAATTGCCTCAGAAATTATTGCAATAAACGATAATATTGTTTGAAATTTGACAATAATTAGTACTTGATTAATTTAGAAGAAATGTTGGTTAATTTGTTTTGAGTGTAGTACCTTTGTTGACCACCAGATAGCAGTATAAGACTGAACTGAAGGATGGATAGTGAGGGAGTGAGCAGTGTGTCTAAGAAAAATGGGAGGGAGGCCCCTTGATGTGACATGTGCTGTCTCTTCGGTTCTCAAAATGGCAGACGCTCAGTGTGGTTTGAGCTCTTTAGCATTTTTCACACAAAGCTTTTAAAAAAAATAAATAAAAATCAGTAAACAAGTTCTCAGTTTCTTTTTGCAGAGAAAAATAACTTTTTACATGAAGGCACAGGTTTCAAACGTTAATTTTGGAGCTTTTTCCTGAGGTCAGCCTGTTAGCTTAGCTTGTAGCTTAGCTGCTTTTAACGATCCAAAAACGGGATTTGATATGGTTAAAACAGATTTTAAATTGAAAGGGAGGGTCAGTGAAGAGCACCAGAGTTGATCCTTTTGTCACCCAGTGTCTTCAGTAGAAAGAGAGACATGAAGAAACGATAAAGCTGATAAATGAAAATGAGGTCGATAATTTTCATTTATCACGCGACTAATTTATTGTTTGTCGTGACAGGCCTAGTTTGAAGTGCACTTCAGCTTCACTTGACTAAGAATAGTTATTTTGTTACACAGATGGCTATTTGTGGTGTGTTTCACTAGTGGTGCCTAAAACCTCAATCCCTGATTAATCTGCGTTAAAAATAGAGCACCATGCCTTATCCGTGTCTCAGGGTAAGACTGACTATCCCAGTGAAGAAGGATTATGCCATCTTTAAATGAGGATTATTTAATTTAAAAAGAATTGTGAACATGGTTCCAAAAATTATCCAAAATCCATCTGAGTTCATGTAAAAAAAATTGGCTCTTTAAACTAAGCGTGTAAACACATACAAATATTTTACAGTATAAGGCAAAATAGCCAAAGTGTTTTGTTTTTTTTTCCTGAGAATATAAAAATATTCAAAGTACAAGTTCTAAAATGAGTTCTTGGGTACAGAACAGAAAAGTAACACGTCAAAGCAGGTAAAACATGCAGCAGTCCTTCCAAAATGTTTAACTTTGAGGTCTGCAGTTCAATTTGTTTAGCAAGGCCACCAAGATTACCTGCTTCAATCCTGATTAAAACTACACTGCATGCGCCATCAGTGTGGACACCTAACTGTGTAAACCCCTTAACCGCCCATCTGCCTGTCTGAGGAGCCGGTAAACAAACCCTGAGACCTGGTGTCATTCACATGTTTGTGGGTCTCATCCGTGTTCAGCCTAGTGTGCACTCCCATGTGTCAGGCGTGTCAAATCTTTTCAGGCTCCCACTGTCGCGTCTTCACTGACGAGCTCTGGCAAAGGCTTCACGCAGCCACTGAGAGTCCTCGTACAGCCGCGGGTCTCCCATAAACTCTGCTGTGCGCTTGTATAAGTAGTAGTACAACACAGCCGCTGTTAACAGACGGAGAGTTAGTAATATAGACAATAAACGTTTCAATGATATCTGCAATAAATTACCTGTCCTCTGGAAAACAAACAGAGCTTGGAGACCGTCTGTCCAAATGAAGCGCTTTGAATCGAGCCACCTTAGGTTCTTTAACAACAATAAAAAACATTAACTGACATTAATTTATGATTTATACGTTTAGGAAGGGGTTTTAGTTCAACTTGATATTTGAGTTTGCAAAGAATGACCATCTGTAAGGGAACGGCTGAACATACCAACACCCAGCTGTGGAGACAGATGCTGAGGGTCAGGTAGAGAGCAGAAAAGGCCAGCAGAGCCCTGAACCTCTCCAGCAGCAGAGACACGAGGCCCACCTGGAACACGTAGGTGCTGAACATCATCAGGAGGATGATGATGACGTTGAACAAGATGGCGATGTCCTGGATTCTGTGGTTTCCAAACAACGTGTGTTAGAGGGTTAACACAGGAATGAGCATTTTTTATGAGGTTCAATGGTCAGAAATAAAACATTAGATCTGGGGGTGGGCAAGACGGGGTAGAAGTGGGCAGCCGACACAAAAGCCCCAGGCTCAGTCCCCAGCCATTCCCAGATGTCATGTCTCTGAGCAAGGCACGCAACCCCCGATTGCTCCCCGGGCGCACCCCATGCACGATGAGCCAAATGCAAAGAACCAATTTCACCACTGTATGGGAACTCAATGGTGACAACACACACCACTTGATGTTATTATCATAGTGATGGCTAAAAAGTCTGTTTTCTTAACCGTTGTCATAAAACAGTTTAGAGCGTGTGTCAAACTCAAGCCCCGGGGGCCAAATATGGCCCTTGTTGACATCTGCCCCCAAGATGTTATTTTAAATGTAAAATACTTGTATCACTTTAATTTTTTTTCAGTAATCTTTGATTATGATGTCAAAAGTGCAACAGAGAATGTCAAATGAGGCCAATCAAACTCTTGTTGAGGAACCTGCAACCAAGAAAAGATGTTGGGTATTTATCTTGAGTTAATGTAGATTCTGAAACTGGCCCTTTATTTGAAAAAGGTTTTAATTTTGCCCCTTTTTATAAGTGAGTATGACACCCCTGCTTTAGAGTGTTTAAAACCTTAATTATTTTACGTTAAACTCATGTTCTGGGAGGCAAGTTAGTTTTTGTTTTATCTAAATGATTAAAATTTAAACTTCATGCATGTGGATTTCTTCAGAAGCTGTCGCCTCTTCAAGGAGTCTGTTTCCTCCCCCACCTTCTTTTTTTAAAATCTAAGTCCATAATTGGTTTGCAAGTCATGAAATCCTTAGATTTTCAGTGTAATTCACCAAAAATATTTACCAAACTACATGTCCCAGACTATAGCTATTTGATCTTTGAGTACTGATGATTTGATGTGACATGTACTCAGATGGAAACAATTAGAAACAGTTTCTTGAACCTAAAAGCCAAAATGATGTATTTTAAACCCCACTCCATATAACATGGTACATCCACGTCTAAACCTCGTTCTTGTGGTAAGTAAAACAAATAACCTTACTTTGAACTGCTCCCCTTTGGATATTGAGTTGAATTAATTTTTAAAAGCCTCACTGTAGCTGACTAATGACTGTTAGACAAATAATATAATTATTTTATAAATAATATACAATACAGTATATATCATTTAGTTGTACATCCTCTGAGCGTGTTGTTTTGTGACTCACATGAAAAGCACAAGCTGGATGACGGGCGCCCCCCTCAAAAGCTCACTGAAGGAGTTCACAAAGAGGTCATAGGCCAGCAGTACCAGCTGGACCAGCAGCACCAGAGAGTAGTTTCCAGTCTGGAGCATCTTCACAGTCCTCCTTTGTCTTTGACACAGATTATTCAGTCAGGTTCATCCACCTGCATTCTTTAGGGTGCAAGTAGTGCATCCGGCTAGTGGCTTCACCGCTCTCAGGAACCCTGAGTTTGGTTTGTTTCCCTGTCAAGAAACATGTTTTTGATGTCCAGGACCTGTGCTGGAACTATTCAGATCAGAAGGGTGTCCGTCTTCTCCTGCATGACGGTGGCGTGAAAACCTCTTCGACTGCAGCATCACCTGGGAGAGAAAACAGGAGCTGATGATGGGACAGTAAATAAATCAAAAAGTCCACGTCCGAGACGCACAACATCTTAGCTCTGCGCTCATCGAGGAGCTCCTGTGAGTTCTCCTGCGTCTCAGACAGGTCCATTAGAGGTAAACCCATGAGGTCAACATGTCCACACACTGGGATTATAGAAGTGACCCAGCTGAACTTACACAATTAAAACCTTTTGTTTTGCTGCTCCTCTCCTGCTTGTGACGATTGTCTCAGCGTGACTTGTACTCGTCTGCAGATAATCTTGAAGACGGATAAAGAAGTTAAAACCGGCTCTTTTCCACCAACTCATCTTCATCTGGACCACACAGACCTACTTATTGTTCAACTGCGCCCACCGAACCGGGCCTGACTTCACTTGTACTCACCAGGAATAAACGTGCGAAGGAAACAAGTTACCCAGAACTACAACAAAACTCTAAAGTTGAAATACTGTATTTCTACTTTTATGCACTCCTAACATGATAGCCGCTTAAAGCATCCGCAGCCATTTTTAGCGGTAACGTGTATTTCCGTAGTTCCATGGTAACGCCATGATTTACCGTAATAACGAGAGTTCTTCAATTTGAAATCTACCACGAGCATAGCCCGAGAACTGTAGGGACATTTTAGTGTATAAAATAACGTATTTAATTACATATGAATATAAATAAACTACAATTAAAACGCCATTCTATGTAAGTTAGAGCAACTGGTTGTGGTTGTTTTTTGCTGCGGCGCTACTTTAAGTATTACGGTAAAGTGAACGCCTCTCGCTCGCCCTCTAGCGGCGGGAGTGAAACCTGCAGAATGACCGAGGCGAGTCTGATCAAAGGTGAGGAGACTGCTGTCAGAGCAGGTGAGTAACCAGACTTTTTCCCAACTTCACTCAGTTAACTTACAGCAGAGGCAAAAATGCTTCATGTAGAAGCACATGTGTTTACTTTGTCAGAGCAGTCACTGCTGTGTGGGGACTTTCTGTTTAATATTGGTTTTAGTTCTTCAGCTTTTAAACCTGAGTATGCTCACCTTATAGGAAATATAAGTGTTCAAGTTGGAAATAAATCTACTTGTGTAGAACTACAAGCCAATATCATAGATGTAAGCTAAATGTGTAATTTACTGTTTGATCAGAGGAGTCTGGGTAACACATGTTCTAATTTAACCCGCAGAACGTAGACCAAGCAGAAGTATTTTGTTGACTTTATCACTTTCCCTGAATGTTAAGACTTGCATTGGGCCCACACTCTGACACTGATTAATACTGGAGTTTCTCTGACCTTTGGTGTGGCTGTTGGTCCATGGAGAGACTCAGCTGACACCCTAAATCCTCAACACACATTGTGTACACAAGTCTTATCTGGAATTGTACTACAGTGTGTCCCTCAGATTAGTAATTTTGAAGGCTTCCCAGATCATCAATGAGATAACTTACTGCTTTTATCAGCATGTTTTTTTTTTATATATATGTTTTATATCATCAGAGATAGCAGGAGGAGAGAGATAAAAGTTGGAAGGCATGGCAGTATTTATATAATATTTAGCCAGACGTAAAATCAGCATATTTTGAACTTGTTCTTAGCTTAATCCATGTTAAAAATAAGCCAATACAGTAATTTAACTCAAAAGCTGATCACACTTTCAGCTCGAGTCCTAAAATTTAATTTAAAGGTGTGATTTGCCCCAAAACTCCTTAGAGTATAATGTGTTTGTGATTGTGCGAGCCCCAACAATGCAAACAACTGCAAATGATCAATTTGCATCTTCTCTGCCGCAGAGCTCAGCCCTCCCCTTTAAGAAGAACACATCATTCTTCTCATATGACACCATCCTGTTTTCGTCCCCACTACACATCCTGGTGCAGTTCGTGCTGATTAGCCCTCCGTTAGATAAACAGTGAAAGGCAGCACGCTGTGTTTCGGACACACCTTGGCTTGATAATATGTGAGAATAGTTTCCTCAGTTCATGTGTGGGTATGTTAGACACTCGGAGTGTTGTAAAGTGTTGTACAGAGAGGGTTGACAGCTGATCATGTGCTCAGTCACTGTAGTTTGTCTTGCAACTTGTACAGTATTTGGCAAGGGAGTTGCCTCACAGCTGGCTTCTCACAGTTTACTGCGGCATTTAAGATCAAGTCATCATAAAAAAGTCTGTTTTTGACAAGTGCAACACAGTTAAATGTTATTCAAATAAAAGTTCTGGCATTACTTGAAGGGATACATATCACCTGCCGCCTTTCAGGCCGGAACAAAAAGGTTAAATTGCGTCATCTGGACCAGTTTCTTTAAGTGAGGAACGTTTCGTCCCCTATCCAGAGGACTTCCTCAGTCTATGGCTGGAATCTCAAAAATAGTCTTTTAACACGTGCAAAACACACCCATCCAAAGCAATCAACCATCGTGTACAACAATCAACTGCTTTAGGCCAGATGACCAACTTGCTACTCACAGAAACAGCCTGAGGACGACCAAGGCCAAAGTGGTTCAGGAAAAGGTTTGTAAGTTCAATCATCCTATTTATGGGACAGCTCTGTTTGGCAGGCTGTAGACTGAAGAAGTCCTCTGGATGGGGGACGAAACGTTTCTCACTTAAAGAAACTGGTCCAGATGACAAGATTTAACATTTTTTTTTTTTTTTTTTTTTGGTTGTACCTGGATGATTGAGCTTACAACTTTCAGGCCAAATTTTGAGCCTAAGATGCAGTTACAGCTGTTTTGGTCAAACGTTAAAACAACTTTAAAAATTTTTGTCTAATCTATTGTGCAATGCATTCGCTCTTAGATTATGTGCTGGGGATGACACTCAGCTACTACTCCACCAAACTTTAGCTCAGCATCTGTAAATTTGTGTTGGCTAATTCATTTGCCCACTCTTCATTAGCGGTGGCATCAATCGTGAATTGGGGTAACTCCAAGCGGTTACCAGTCATCGAAGAATTCTTTAAAATTTCAGTAATTCTGCTCAATAGTTTGAGATATTTTACTGACAGTCAAATACAGTTGACACCAAGCAAAGCTTCTGCACAAAATGTAGTGCTCAGAGTATATACGGGGGGTGATACTCAGCTACTACCACACAGATCTTCAGCTTATTATCTGTAAAACTGGCAGAGTCATGGCTATTTTTGTTTCCTAATTGTTGGTTGTGGCAGCCATCTTGAATTGGGTTGATTCCAAAAGTTGATTAGTTGTAGATGCCCACCCCATGATTACTCTCTGAGACCTCCAATAAAAACTGCTCAGTGGTTCACGAGTTATTTTGCCAACACAACAGAAAACTGTCGCTCTTTCCCCTTCGATGGTGAATGTCGCTCAAACCAGGAGATGATCTGTGCTTGCTGGCAGGGATCCCTCGTTGTTCAGGGATGTCTCAGTGGCTGAACGATGGAGAAGTGCTGGTGGGTCAGGGCAGCGGTGAAGCAGTACCAGTGAGCCCCAGGCCGAGGAGCCTGCCCACCGGGAGCCCCAGGCTGGGTCAGAGACGGAGTCCGCTCCATGCACCGCGGGTCAGAGAGGCAGTCTCATTAAGCCCGCAGGCCGAGACCATGGGCAAGGCCAAAGAGTTGTTTGTTCTGTGTGACAAAGAGGGGAAAGGCTTCATCACAAAGAGAGACATGCAGGTAGGCTGCTGCTGGCTTCCACTTCCTACAGAAACAGTTAGACCAGTTCTCAAAGCGTTGACCTCTCGGTTCTGTCTTCTGCTCAGAGGCTGCAGGGCGAGCTGCCTCTGTCCTACGAACAGCTGGAGACCGTGTTTGAAAGTCTGGACCGCGAGGACAATGGGTTCCTCACTCCAGTGGAGTTCTACACAGGACTCGGTGAGTTCACATGCAACGATAAAACCAGCACCAAGCTCCTGTGTTCGTAACGTGTGGCTCCCGTGTTGATCTCTCCATGGTGAAGGTGAGCTGATGGGGCTGGAGGAGGCGACTGAGCTGCACCCAGAGGAAGCAGAGGAGGACGGAGACGAGGCGGACTCATCCCAGGACCCCACTGCAGTCAGATTTGTCAACATACTGACGGAGCTTGGAGCTGACAAACTCTTGAAAGAGTAAGATATTTTACTGGTGTAGTTCTGGTTCACGTGAGCCCTGGTTCACCAAAAACAAATACGATCTGAAGAAAATGCAAAGAAAGTGTTAATAATTCATGAGCACTCTTTGTCTGTGTAACATTTATGGTTAAAATAGACCTGAAGCAATTACGGTATTTTTTTTTTAAATGGAAGTTGATGGAGATTATTCACGGACCTCAACTGTGTGTTTCATGACACACGGTGGGGACATGAGCCCAACTTAGTTTTCAGCTGACAGCTCTTTAAAAATCACCTTGTTGGTGCTAAAGTCATATTTAATGTGAGACAGAAATGGTTTCTCTGGTATTTTTTCTAAATTCAACAACAACAAAAATGGGAATAAATAGTAACTTTGTGCCAGAAAGAAATTTGTTTTGGAACAAAGTTCCTAAATGTCCAATTTAAAATGAATTCTTTAAGGTTCTCTGTTATGGGCCGACACAACGCTGGTCCATCCTGTGAGTTTAGGAGGACAGAGTGAGAAGAAAAGGAAGTAGAAGAACCCACATATAATTTGGAAAAGCAGCCAAGGTTCAAATAAATACTTTTAAAGTCATCAAGGTCAAGGTTCTTTGTCATTCACATCACATGCGGCACACGAGGTGGAAGGAAATTATGTACACAAGGTCCCAGTTACATCCAAAAATAGCAAAAATATAAAGTATAAAAAGAGGCAGTATACAAGGATGTAAGATACAGCTAAACACCAATAATGTAAAATAATACAGTGTATTAAACAGCAGACTGAACAAGAGTCTGTGAGCAGATGGGTATGATGAATGAATACAGCAGCATGAGATAATCAGCAGCATATGATCAGCAGCACATAAGTCACATATCACCCGTTAATTAAATTCAATACAGTTTATTTATATAGCACCAAGTCTCAACAGAAGTCGTCTCAGGGCACTGAACAGAAACATTCACACACGTGCAAAAGCCAATTAATAAAGTTCTCGATCTAAAGAAGCAGCAGATTAATTGAATCTTCACTTTGTCACAGTTTCCCATTCTGAGCAAGCACAAAGGCAACAGTGGAAAGAAAAACCTCTCTTTTAAAAGGAAGAAACCTCCAGCAGAACCAGGCTCAGGATGAGCGGCCATCTGCTTCGACTGACTGTGTTTGAGCGGAACAGGAAGGAGAAACAAATGAACACAGAACGACAAAGTGGCATTCCAGTGATTATTCTGTTAGATATTCATGAGTCTAACAGCCTCAGGGTAGAAGCTGCTCCTCAGTCTAGTGGTTCTACACTTAATGCTTCTTAACCTCCTTCCTGAGGGGAGTGGGGCAAAAAGTGTGTGTGCTGGGTGAGTGGGGTCCTTCATGATGCAGGTGGC
>JARVGQ010000002.1:28286441-28298294 GCA_031762355.1 Hypsolebias martinsi | reverse complement strand
GCATCGCTAGCATCCCAGTAGGCCATTAGCTCTTCATTAGCCCTTCATTATGGCTCCCAAAACGCAAGGAGGACTCTCTGAGGAAAAGGAAGGCCGTCACCATGGACTTACGTCGAAAGTCGGTTTACACGCTTGGTAAAACAGGTACGTCATATGTATTTACGTACGTTCCGACTTACGTCAAATTCGGTTACGACGCCACATGAGAACGGATCTCCGTCGTGAGTCAAGGACTACCTGTACAACGGTAGCACCTCCAGTGCAGCCATGGGCACTTAATGCAGGAACATCATAATATTTCTGTCAGAATAACCATGAAATGTAACAAGAATATCTCATACAGCACATTATACGTCCGTCGACAACCTATTATGCAGCAATCTATAGAAATGGCCCGATTATCTCCAAGCTATATGACCTTGAGCAACATTATTTTCATAAACTATCACTCTGGAATGATGCAAAAAACATTTGCAGGCTGTTGCTTTGGCACATATTTCCTTGAATAACTGGCTTGACAATAAAATGTAATAAATTATTAAAACTGGAAAACACAAGGCAATAAATATTCGTGACATTTCATTCAGTGATAGCACTCGGTTGTGTCAAATTCAGTGAAATAAATGTGAAAGGTACAGAACTTCTGGTCTGAAAAAAAGAGTACGGTAATCTGACCCCGAGCTCAGAGCAGGGTTAATGAAAAGAGTTTGAGATTTTGTCTAGTGGCAGTGCATACATGTAGGAAGTTTTCTTAAATTATCTTGGCTCAGAAGATCAAAGAGAGCCAATACCTTGTTTGGTGACCTTGCTTTTTGACGTTGACCTTGTAGCATGAGTTGATGGTCTACAACTCATCATCTCGCGATGATGCATTTGTTTAACAAATTTCATTCAATTACCTGGAGCAGATCAGAAGTTATGGCCCGGACAAGCAAAAACCTAATTTGAAACTGTTGACCTTGATTTGTGACCTTGATTGATCTTGATTTGTGACTTTGACCTTAGAGCTGAGGTGAGGAAAAGATTATACAACATGCTGTCTCGTGTTGGTACAAATACGCATCAAGTTTCGTAAGATTATCTTGAGGGCTCAGAAGTTTTGGTCCAGAAAAGCAAATATCTTGTTTGAACTTTGACCTTGATTTGTGATCTTGACCTTGGAGCTGGGGTAATGAAAAGTGTATGCGATGGTGCATAGATGTGGCAAGTTATGGCTCAGACAAGAGAACTTTATGAACAGATAAGACTATACCATAATACGCTTGTCTTTTGACGGGCGTTTATAAAACAATACAAGTAAATTAAAAATATCATTTGCATGAACCACTGTTAAATTCTAAGACTGAAGTAGTTTTAAAACAGCAGTAGTTCGCTTTGCTCTTGGCTTCCTTCAGACTACCGGTAGTTTTTTAAACATCAGTTTATTTTTATGGAGCAGAACTCACCTTATTTCCCATCCCATCTGCAAGTTCCTGTGCTCGTTGCAAAGACTCCAGTGCCTGCAGAGCGATCATAGACGTACGGTATTTACCACACTCATTTTCTCGTTTTAAGATATAAAGAAGCAGGTAGGTTCTGTTGTATGGACCTTGTCAAATTCTTTCTGCAAAAGCCAACACTTTGCAACTCCCAGATAGACGTGCACTTGTCCGAGTCGGTTTCCAATCTCAGTCATTATACCCAGCGAAGACTCGTAACGAGGGAACGCTTTCTGAATGGATTTTTTTTTAATGAAATGTTAAAAAAACACAAAGATCAAAGAATAAAACAATGGCTTTTCGCTTATTTTCTAAACTTATGTGATGGGGTTTAACCTCAATAACTGGTTTGTAAAGAGATGTTGATGCAGCAGTGTCACCTTACATCAACGTCGTGCCTGCAGCGGTGGATATCTGCAAAGTTTAGTAAGCACAAAGCTTGCAGTGGTCGGTCACCGTGCTGCAGCGCAATCTTCATAGATTCCTGTTGGAGAACAAGAGGATGTTTGAGGAGCTTCTTCCCTTCAACACACCATACTCCACTCCAGCGTATCGCCTTGATACTAAATGTATGTTGACACAGATGCATTCAGTCATTTCACAGTTTTCACGAGTGTTTATTCAAAGAAAGAAGCAGTCGGCATGTGGGCTGTCACCTTTCGGCCTCCCCTTGTACTCCGGTATCTGGAATATGACAGGATGTGTAATCTGTTTGGCTAAATGTGTTTGGCAAATGTAATAAATCTGAAATGCATCCCGTTCTCTTGTTACTATACTTCTGCACTCCAAGGCAGTGACATCAAGCTATTTTTCACCCTTGGTACATAATTAGAACAGGGTTACGACTTAAGCCTCTCTTTTCATTAACACTTTAAACCAGCGCCTCGGAGCATATTTTTGTCAGGGTCTTAGGCCTTGTGCAAACACAACAACTGGCGCTTGCACCTGTCTGCAGCCCGACATTTACTGAATCTGCAGCACAAACTGTACATCGGTGAGGGAACCTAAACCGTGAGGTTCTTGACGTTACATAAATTTGTCTCTGAGCGTAACAAGGGCTTTAAAACAATACCTCGCAGCACTCCATGGCATCAGGAAGGCGCTCCAGTTTCCTGTAGGCCACAGACATGTGGTACTGGCTCATGGCTCGATACTTCAGGCTCCAGCTTTGGCCGTAGTCATTGACGAGCTCGGCAGCCTTGCAGGGGAAGAACAGGGCTTTCTCATAGTCCTGTTGGCAGACGTGAACAATTAACAGAACCCAACGTAAGCAGACATGCTAAACGACTGGAAGCTGTGTCATTTATGTATGACGTCTACGAGGGCAAAACTTATTCACCAGCTGGTTCGAAACTGGGAGGATTATTTGCCAATGTTTATTAAAATTACACATATTTAAATGCTGCTTCATCGTATTTACACTGAAAGTGAGCCTCCCTGGGAAGCAAAGGGATTATATTAACAAATCTCCTATGTCAAGGGTACAACGTAAACCCCCTACCAGTCAGCCTTAGTTTAAGCACCATCACAGCCACTCAGCTGTACGCAATTATTATCATAATCTGTAAATAACTTTAAAAAAAATCAAAGCTGATTTTACTTTATATCTTTTAGACATTTTAAGTAAGCTTAAAAAAAACACTGCAGAATCAGAGGAGGAAACAGAACACCTGTCTGTGAAGCAGTCAGATTATTGCATCAGTACCTTCAGCTGAACATAGATGTTTCCTAGACTGCAGCAGACTCTGCATTCCAGCATCTTGTCGTCGTTGTTGTGTGCGTAGCGCAGGGCCTTCTCGTAGCTCTCCAGCGCTTTCTGGAAGACGCTGAGCCCCAGGTAGGCGTTGCCCATGCTCAGGCACACCTGGCCATTGAGCTGCAGGCTCACGGTGGTCCCCTGCATGTTTAAGCAGGTCTTGCAGTAAGAGACAGTTTTCTGGAAGTCGCACAGCTTCTCGTTGCTGCGCGCCAAGTTCAGGTAGCCTTCGGTCAGGTAGTCTGGGTCCTCCATTTCTCTGGCTGTGTCGATCTGATCAAGGGCGTACTGAAAAGAAACGTGTTGAAAAGAACTATAGAAGCTGCAGGTAAGTCTCACGTTATCACACATCTGGTTATTCTTTTGAGTCTTCACTGAAACTGTGGTTGTGGGAATGGGGGGCTGTTATGTCAACAAGACACCTAACACTGATTCTAAGGTTGTACGGCTTTTTTTTTTTTTTTTTTTACTCTGCATGGCGTGGAAGCCACACATTAACCCAAGCTTCTCAAGATGGCTGTAAATGGAAGGCGGTGACCTTTGACCTCTTTAACTCATTCATTGTGGAAATGTTAAAATGCCACTACAGCAGAACTGCATCTGTCCCGAGCGGACATGTTGACATATGAAACTGCGAGATGTTCTGTAACGCTCGGGTGTGTGGATTTACAACCACACACCAGTTGCATAACACCAGTATGACACAGTGCAAATGTTAGATTATCTGATACGAGCAGATCTTTAGCCAGTTTGCACAAAAACTTTGTTAAAAACACTCGTCTGCACGTACAGGTATGAAGGCATGTGATCGCCTGTGCAGCGCTCTGTTGTTTCGGTGCCTTACCTTGAGCATGTCTTTGTATTTCCCCATTTCGGAGTGAGCTGTGATCAAGCACCCCAACACTCGAAACTTCCCTCCAGGATCCGACGTCTTTTCCAGCACCTTTGTCCACACATGCAGGGCTTTGTCAGTCTGATTAGACTGGTACAACTTCAGGCCCTTCTCTATCTGCTGCTTGGTTTGGTCCTGGCCCATCTCTGGTGCAAGGTGCCTCATAAAAATATTAATTTGTTTAGGCCATGAACCCCTAGTAAGGTAGGAAGAAAGTAGATCCTTCCCGTGCACAGTACAACTCCAAAGAAGATCCCCTGAAGATGATCCTCGGGGAGGTCGGTGCCAGGAGGCCTACCAGATCCGGCTCTATCAGCTCCGGCTGTGCTGAAATGGAGAGGAAACCAAATCCAAAGAAGACGACTGGTAACACGCACAAACCATCGTCACCAAAGGTTCTGAGGAGATCTGGAGAGCCAGGACAGTATCATTCCCCATTCAACCGTGTGATGATCCTGGTTCATCATCAAAAACTTCAAAGCAATTTTTTTTTCCCTCTTCGATTTCCGTTTGAAAAACACCAAAGAAACATGTATCCCAGCTGAGTACAAGATGTAGTGTCCCAGAATATCCACTCCCTCCACACCCCAGCCAAAGGAATTCTTAGCACCCCCGTGTCCAGCCCCCTCCACCTTCCTCCTCCTGCCTTTACAGCAGATGGCCATGTCACTCTAGACCATGTGTCCCTTCAGGAATTATGTCCTGCCCTCAGCAAACTGTCCCAAGGTCAATACAGCTCCTAGCAATCTACCTTCCCACTAAACATTCCAGACTGGCTGACACCAGGCTCCACGTTTCCACATCACAAACATCTGGAGCATCAAAAACATCCTCAAACCAGTCTGACCAGTCTCGTGAGGCTGCAGAACGTCTCCTGGAGACTAAACAGATTTAATTCTTTCAAAAGCAAATTGCAAGTTCGACTGGGCTCGTTACGACTCCGAGTTCCTACTGGGAACCCTTACGCCTACACCCCCACACCTACCTGCCCCCTCCCAGCTCTCATCTCAGTGTCAGCAACTGATGCTTAGAATAGTTCAGAGTCGGACATGTTCCTGAGCTTGGGTTTCAGCTGCACATCAATGGCCTCTCTGTAGTAGCTTTCTCTCCTTCAACTCAAACTTTTCAAACGCTCAGAGCGGAAATGAGAACCTTGTGCACTTTTCACGTTGACATCTTGAAGTCTTTGTTGAAGGAACGCAGCATGTGAAGTTTTTAAACTGTCGATGAATGAAGCGTCAACACATAAAACAAAAAAGGTGATTTTTTTTTTTTTTGTAGTGATGATGTGTTTGAGCATTTCTAATAACAGCTTAACACGGCCATGAATAGCACACTTAAAAATATAGTAACAATTAAGAAGTTTTAAAACACTAACGTTATGTTTATAGACTTCAGATTTTATCTTTATTGAGTCAACTTCAGCATGACAATCACAATACAGTGAAGACGGGTGTTTGCATATTTAGTGAAGTGTTTACACTGAAGTGGTTCATGCACGTTGATAAACATGCAGGAAACAACAGCTTAGTTCATCACTGGTCACAGCATCACCACAGATTTACTCCTCGGCTGAGAGGTCCACGACGGCACACCGGAATAGAAGCAAGTGGCAAGTGACGGACACAGGTGAATTATCTTTACCAGGCTGGAATGAGCGGGGCAGCTGAGTAAATATGTTTTTAACAGTCGTCAGAGGATGTCTGAAGAAAGAGGTGACGATACGTTATCCAAACGTCTTTTACCTGATCCATTGTGGTGAGTGTAAAACCCAGAGGGCAGGTTAAGCCAAGACAAACTGCCAGTTTGTGAGGAGGATCTTTATACCTCTGATGACCGAAACCACAGACGTGGCCGGATTAAACTTTAATGTGTTAGCGTCACCTTTCTTACATTTGTCTCTGAAGACGTATATGCAGCCATTACAGCTGGCCACCTTCCACAATGATGGGATGCAGCTCCAGACCTCAGGGAAACGCAGGCGTGTGAAGCTCTCCAGCAGGGGGTTGTAGCACACCAGGGAGTCTCCTTCCCCAACGATGAAGATCACGTCCATGTGGACGGCAGCATGCATGCAGCCTGCCAACGGCAGCATGTAGGATTTGCTCTGGCACTTTTGGGAGGCTGTGTCGAAGCACTGAATATGACGAGACGGCTTTGTGAAAAAGTCCATGTCATTTTCCTCCCCTCCGAGCAGGTAGATGGTGCCTCCTAGGTTAACACCCGCAGCCCCGGACACAGCGGTGTCCAGCTGGCTTGTCTCTGTCCACACATTGTCCTTCACAGTGTAGTAGATGATGGCGTTGGAGAGCGTGTCCTGCAATGTCTTACCTCCTAGTGAGTAGATGGCATCCTGGGTGGGGACGGAGACCATGGTGTGATGGAGGCGGTCTCTGGGCAGTGGTGCACAGCGCTCCCAGTCCATAGTGTGCATGTTACACTTCCACATGCGGCGAGGAATGGAACCCCCCACCACATACAGGTCGCCGCTGTGTTTACAGGCGGCAGTGATCTGATGGCACAAACTGTTCTGTCCGCTCACACTGATTGCATCATCCTCATCACAGTGCAGCGACACAGCAAGAGAGTGAGTCCTCGTCTCCTCTTTACCAATCAGGTAAATATGGACATTCTCACCAATTTCCTAAAAACAAAACGAAAACATCAATGACAAAAATACTTTTTTAAGTGCTACAGGATTTAAATAAGCTTCACGAAACATTAGGTCTGATACTTCAGCCTTTTGCATGAGGATTTTTTTTTTTTAATTATTATTATAGCTCTCTGCAAAATACCTATGATTGACCCTTAAAGAGAACCTGCTTCTCTTGTATGAAACAATATTACCTTAAGGTTTTCTTGGAGGATGCAAGAAAACTCGTCCCGCTCAACCTTGTTGTGGTTAATCCACGACTCGATGGCCACCATCGGGTTCTGGGAAGTTGGAACGCCATCTAAACACAAACACAGGGCATCTTAATTTAAACTCATAAAAACTGTTTATCTTTCAACGGCTCCTTCTGCAGCGGTGGACACAGCCAGCAAACACACAAAAGATTTGGCAGTTGTTTTATGCTGGATGCCTTTCCAAATGCAACCTGGGATTGCAGAGACCAGAGTAACTGAACTCACAAGTGTTTTCAAGTAAAAAGAAAAGTGCAACAGTTTACCAATTATTTAATTTAACACCACACTCTGACTTCCTCCCACAGACCATAAACATGCATGTTAGACTAATTGATAACTGTCCCTAGGTGTAAGTGAGAGAGGGAATGGTTGTCTCATTTGTCTCTGTGTCACTGTGATGGACAAGAGACCTGTCCATTTTCAATCGACTTTCATTTATACAGGTTAGTCTCACTGAGCCATGAGGACTCATTTTCAAGATACACCCGTATTAAACAAAACCACAGTAGTGCCTCTTGTACAATGGTGGCTGGACATGGGCACCAGTGATAGCCCTGTGACCCGAAAGGGAAGAAGTGGGTAAAGATAATGAATTCATTTAACACCACAGTTTGCACCTTTAGTCAAATTAAAAGTAAAAAACTGACACCAAGTGCAGTTGTCTGGATTGGAGTACTTACAGCACTGTTCCACACTGTAAGAAATAAAAAGTAATAAAAACATCTAAAACTGTTAAAAACTGTAAATGTGGACATCTGAATTAGCTCCAAAAAACTTGTTATATCAAAGGCAAAGTCAAAAAAGCATAATTTAGTATGCCATCAAGCTGCAATACCCTTGATGATGTCCAAGAGCAGACAGAGAGGCAGATTGAGATATTCTTCAGTTTGATGAAGTTGAGCGAGATGGATTTTTGCACACTGTTTGGCTGATGTGTACAGCTCTTGGTCACTGTGTCTGTCTGCAAGCCACATCACCTAGACAAAAATGAAAAACTTAGTTACATGAATATTACAAAGTTGCATAACCTTTTCATCACTGATGGTAAATATTTACTTGTAAGCAGTTCTTGACCTCCACTGTTCGTGAGAGGAAGCGGGAGCATTCCTCAAACAGAGCAGTCAGTTGGTACATGTCTGCCATTTCATAAGTGTCTTGCAGCTCCTCCACCCTTAGTTTGATTGTACCATGATAGATGTAGTCAATCAGCAGCTGAAAGACAGTGGCACTAACGTCCTTTAACTCAATAGTGTGGTTGTGGGACTCCTTGAGGTTGGATGTGAACATGGAGCGGAAGAAACTGCTCTGCGCTGACAGCACCAGTCGATGAAGATGAAACTCTTTGTCGTCCACGATGATGGTGACATCAGCAAACAGGCCATCTTCCAGACACAGATCCATGATGCTTTTCACCACACGGCTTGAATGAGATCTATCAGTAAAGGTGTATCCCAAGAAGTAGTTCTCCTCTCCCACTGAGCCCCCAGCATCCAGGCCACCCTCCTCACTGGTCTCCATCTCTGCTGCTTGCTCTGTGGAAACCACCAAAACATGTTAAACCTGACTCAGATTTATTAAAAAGAAAAACGGATCAAACAAGTCTAACGTAAACACAGCTGTCCTATGAGTTAGGCAATAAAATTTAGTTTTTATTTAAATTTTTAGTTGCATTTTGATAGCAGTGTCTCAGTTTTAAACACTTCAATTCTATTTCACTGTAAATATGCATTTCAGAATGTGCTATTATGATGAATATGACAGACAAACTAACAAGTAAATGAAAGTTCGCGGGGTTACTTGTTAAATGAATTATTTACAAGCAGAAACAGTAGTTCTTACTACATCTGTAGCTATTTCACTTAACTTTTCCGCTAAAAACTTACGAGAAAAATATTTAGTAGCAATGACGCGTTTTAAACTCGAAGTTTTTATATGATGGGATATTAATTTAACACAACAGGACGCAAGAAAATCTCCTAATTAAAAATCACTGGAGCTAATGAGAGAGGCTATCATGTGTTATGCTAAAGCTAGCTGCTGTTGTTATCTAGCGTTAGCTGCTTTTTGTTCCCGCTAGTGAAAAACAAGTTATAATATTTCTGTGCTAAAGTTACACCAAGGCCATTAACACTTACAGGTGACAAACAAGTAGCTATGTTACTTTTAAGTCCACTTCTATTCAGAAACAGCTCAAGCGTTCACCGGAAGTAAACAATGTATTTTAGGTCTGCGGCGCTGCGCTAACAGCTAGCATCAACACTTACTGCCCTCCAGTGGACAAACGTGTTACTGCAACTTCTGAAGGCATCAAGAGGAGCTATCAACCTAACATAATAATAATAATAATAATAATAATAATGATAATAATAATAATAATAATAATAATAATAATAATAATAATAATAATGTTATTATCAAAAATATTATTTAATTTCAATACTGATTTAACTACTGCTACTAATGATAATAATATAAAAACAAATAATAATAACAACAACAACAACAATAATATAAATAATAATAATAATAATAATAATAATAATAATATAACATATAATAATAATAACAACAATATTATTAACAATATTATTTAATTTCAATACTGCTTTAACTACTACTAATAATGATAAAAATAATGATGATATTAATATAACAACACCAACAACAACAATACAACTACCACTACAATTTATGATGATGATAACACCACCACCACCACCACCACCAACAACAACAACAACAACAACATCAACAACAACAACAACAATAATAATAATGATGATAATAATACAACTGTAATAATAATAATAATAACAATAATAATATAATAATAATATAATAATAATATCATTATTTATTTATTTACTCATTTATTTATTTATTTATTTAAATACTTTCAGTCACAGACATTTTTAATTTCAAATATTTGTTTATAGGTCTTAAATAAGACTGACATTACTTGAAAGTTTTTGTTTAAAGATACACTAAATAAAAATGGATATTTTTTTCTTACAACTATTAAGAAAAATAATCCACAAGCCCAAGTATAGAAGTATGTTCAAGAATAATATGCCTAGCTCTCAACTGCTGGATATATTGTGTCATACAGAATATGCCCACTTCCCCTATTATTATGATCATTTATGTTTTAAATCTTTAAAAATACAGAGATAATGTAACTAAATAAAGGAAATTGATCAGTAGATCTAAGACTATTTAACAAAGAGCTGTACTTATTTATTTGTGAGAACTTTGAAAGGTAAAAAAGCAGATACAGTGCAGTATATCAAAACTAAACTGTACACCTCCACCCCCCCCCCTCCAAGCAGCTTCCTGATGCTGCAGTGTGTGACTGTGAAATAATAATGAGTTACAGTAAGATGAAATCAGAGCTCATCACATCTGACCTGCCTTTCATACTTTTTAAACAATAATAAAAACAAAAACATTAAAACATAAAAACATTATCAGTAAAATTACAAATTTTATATCATTTCATTTTAATACATAAGATTGAATTCTGAATTAAATCTTGAATCAGAATAACGTCACAGAAATACAGTTTTGACATTGGTAATTTTTTTGCTTTTAGGTATTTTAACACTTGATTACTTTTGGTGACTCTTGATTTCTGTCAGGGTTATGCACTACGAGATGGTTTGATTGTGCTGTTTTAAAAAGTTTAACAACTCAAAGAACATTGTTTAATGTAATCACACTCATGCCTTGCTTCTCTCTCTATTGTTTTTAATTGTCTTGCAGACGACTCAAAGCCCAAGTGTAACTGCACCACAAGCACATGCAACATGTTCTCCGAAAGCCTCTCTTATCTCTTCCCATTCAACATTGAGTTTCACATCTTTGTCTCCGCTTTGCTTTTCGTCATGTGGAAGAACATCGGACGCACCATTGATCTGTCCTCAAACAGGAAAAGTCTGGTTACCAAAACTCAGGGTTTGACCTTAGGCCCCATTCTGGGTCTTCTGTCTCTGGCCAGCACTATTGGAATACTGGTGGTCTACATCACACGTGTCGAGGGTTCCCTTGAACTACGCTACGAAGCCATTTCTATGTTCTACATTTATGGCATTGTCACGTTGGTAGTCATGTGTGTTGCTGGTGCTTCAGGTTTGCTCATATATCGAGCAAACCACATAGAGTTTGACACCGCCAAGAACCCTTCAAGGCAACTAGACACAGAGCTGCTGTTTGGGTCCTCTGTGGGCTCCTGGTTCATGTCTTGGTGCAGCATTGTGTCTGTGCTAAGCACCAGCAGCAACCCTCCCTACCGCTGGACCAATCTGATCTACTCCATCCTGGTCATTTTGGAGAAGTACCTCCAGAACCTCTTCATCATCGAGTCCCTCTATCGTCAGCAAGAGAACGCCAAGATAGGCGACCCAGAGATCCCAGAGATCTCAGCTGCTCCGGAAGTGTTCTCAGTGGCCTCATCTTTGGCTCCAGCGTTGGATGGCATCGTCAATCAGGCTTTTGAGAACCCCGGGGGTGCCTGCGCCTCCATGGAGAACGAGCAGGAGAATGGACAGGAGTACGAATGTCAGCGGAAGCAGTCCAACGTGCCACTGCCTGTGCACACTCAGGCCGTGGAACAATTCAATATGAAAAGGCTGCTGCTGAAGAACATCGCCATTTTATTGCTGATGTGCAACATTTCGGTGAGTATGACTATACAATACAACTTTATACAATACAGCTTTATTTATAAAGCACTTTAAAACAACACTGTTGGCCAAAGTGCTGTACACTAACACAAACAAGCATAAAACTATAAACTCAACAAATACCATAAAAGTGATGAA
>JARVGQ010000002.1:28167233-28183045 GCA_031762355.1 Hypsolebias martinsi | reverse complement strand
TATAAAACAATTTCATACATTTTATTTTCTTAATTTTGTTTCTATAATTGATTGTCTGCTGTTGCCTCAACGTGGCTTCAGTTTTCAAACTAAGAAGCAGTATTCTGAGATTTTGTCAAGGAAAGCTAATAAAACTCAAACTACCGTAATTCACTCTAGTGATCTGTGATCCTGAATAGTTATGCTCTTTTGGAATAAAATAGATATTTGCCCCTTATGATTGTGTCATAAGATTTATTATAAGACTTGTCAAGCTATTATGTTCATCGTCATGTGGGGAGTCCTGCACCATTTATTTGTGCTCAGGAGACTGGAATCCAGTCAAATAAAAAGTATTCTTTTAACTTTAACAATTAACTTACTAAAATTGCGTTTTGTGACTATTATAACCCATATTTTTGATGGAGAGTGAAATCATAGCCTTTACTTGGTACATTATTTATGAAACAGTGAGTAAACATACAAATGTTTTATATGTAAATGGACCAAAACCTTAACACATTTTTTGACAGCTATTGTTTCTGTACTGTGGGTTTTAATAAGTGGCTCCTTTGAGAGGTCAATCTCAGCCTCGCCTCTTGAGGATGAAAACAAGATCTGGTGGCAAAAACAGTTTGGATCTTTTTGCTTGAATACCAACTAATTGCATTTCAACCTTTTAGTCTGTTGGCTTCAACAAAATCTTCCTGAATAAATAACTCTGGTGGGTGCGAGTGGAGAATGCATGCCAATGAATGGTTGCCTTAAAACACTACAATACAGTTTAGCTTCCAGGTTAATGAGTCATGTGACTCAAGTCACTCTGCAGACTCCGTTCGACTCGATAGTCTCATTTATGGGCTGTTTGCAGTTTACAAAAGCCTTTACCGAACTAATAAATGCAAACAACCAGATTCAGCCAAGAAAATTACTTCCTGTTTCTGAGGCAGTTTGTGCAGCTCATGTCACAAATTTGTCCTAAATGCCAACTTGAAAGACAACTTTCCTGCTGAGCATGTCAGTAAGAATCACCGAGTTTTCCACAGAACAGAGCAAAAACTAAACCTCAGAAGACTCGAGGGACAACTTCACTAACAAGCTCTCTGATGCAGGCCTGCTGTGCCCCATTGAAGTACTGGGAAACAGAAAGGTGCTTTTTCTAGCTGCCTCCGGCAAAAGCTGTAATTTAAGCAAAACTAAGTAAAAAAAAAAACATTTAACGTGAAACTTTGATCATTTTGAGCTCAAACCGATTTAAAAAACCTGATGAAAGTGACCAGGTTTCTTCAGGTTAAAGCTGTTATAGCTCCAGCACAGTTTGAAGTCAAGCCAAAATGAGGAGAAATGTATCTAATCATGAGAAGGAAAAAAAAAAATCTGTTGTCAGGATCTGCAGATCAGCAGAGTCGCTGTGCTTAACCCGAAGCAGTCACAGTGAAACGCTGAAGCTGGATTCACGCTGAATCTGTCAATGTGACAAATTCCCACACAGCTCTGCAACAAAGTGGTCTGTATTATTTATAATTTAGAACGTACTAAGAATCACCATGATGATACCAAACTGTATCAGTACATCAGACTACTCTGGTTTTATTATTATTATTTTTACAAAACAAAATGTTTTTCCCATCTCTGTGCATTAAGGCTGGTGCAAAAAATTAAGTGTTTCCGACAGGAAGTCTAAACATCCTCCGTGTGTCTGTTTTCCCACAGCTTTGTGTGGTAATGAATGCAGCACTGGGTCTGGGAGTTATGGATGGGTTAATTAGCAGTGAAAGCTCATCTCATTAGACAGTGAACGACACTGGTGCTGAGTCTACAACATGCTGTCGGAGCTCTGATAACACATTCCTCCGCAGAGCTGCTTCAGCATGTTTATTTGTCTGTTTTAGACAGGGACACACATCATTAGCCCCCCAGACTCATTTATACCATCATTTAAATCCAAACTTACAAAATGGCTTGGTGGAATTTTACTACAGCTTTTGAAACGTTTGTTTTGTGAGCAAGACACAATTTTAATATTTATTTTATTGAATAAGTATTGACTGGTATCATTTCCCAATTTTTGTCATAATATACATTGAAAAGGCTTTTAGGAAACGTTTCCAGGTACGAACGAAAGGCGGCGTGTAAGTGAAGTGTTCCTCAAATTAATTCATGCTGCTTTGTTTGAAATAAATCTCTCATGTGTTCTTGTGTGTTGTGTTGGGGATCAGTCTCAGCAACCACCACACCTAATTTTAGCTCATTTTCTGTAAAAACTGACTGCTTTTTAGTTTGTTAATGCAAACTAGCTGAGGCGGCCTTCTTTATCCAGGTCGAGTTCAAAAGTTAATCCGTTGCAGTCACACATACAAGAGTTACCTTTTGAGAGTTTTATTGAAATTTGTGATGAAAAAAAGACATGAGACATGAGATATTTTGCTAACATTGACACAAGCAGGCGATCACATGACTGTCCATTTTGGCGTCAAGCTATAAAAACATTTATTTTAATTTTCTCGTACTGAGATGTCGTTCCCCTCCCCCCTAACGACCATTAAAAACACGCAATTGAAGAGCATCTTTAATTTAATTATTTTTATTATGCAATAATTTAAACTTAGTGCAGCTCTATTACAATGTACATTGCTTAAGTTTACAGAAACAGAAAGTTTACAACTTAATATGACTGATTTTTGACGTAATTTATTTAGTATTAGCCTGAACAATGAGCCCATTATAACTTTAGTTGTATTAAAATATAGTGTGTGCAGAAAAAAAGCCAACAACATCTTATTGTATCTGAATTGTCCAGCATTCTGACTGTATTGTGTGATGTATAGTTAATTCATGTGTTATTATATAGGGAAGCTCACATGTTTTTTAAAAGTTTGCATTTTTTACTGCGAACACACTTCAAACTGTAAAAAATACATTTATGTAAAAGGGGTATGAGGTTTGTAGGCAGCAAACTGGAATAACTCCTTCCCATCTGTGAAGCCTGGGTTCTGTTTAACACATAGTAATGAGTGGACAAAATGTTTCCTGATAAGCCCAAATAAATTAAAGGTGTGCAGTTTTTAAGGGTCATGACTCAGCAGGATGACATGAAAATTTCCACAGCAGAAAAGCACATTCACACAAGGACAGATGACCACTGCTCCATCTAAAGCTGCACCATCACCTTCATCTCTCATGGAAACAGACTGAACAGGTTAAACACAAAGGTCAAAAACACTTCTGCTACATTCACTAGCAACAACAGTAACTCTTAATGTCATGTGGGTGAGAGTCTGATGTGCAAAATGTTGCAGCAAACACCACAAACATAATTTTATGTCCAACAGCCACGTTTACATGGATCATCGGATTAAACGGCCATTCAGAATAAAAATGTGCCATGTAAATGTCCCATTCGGATTATTCTTTGTTGCTTCAGCTCGATCTGAATAAATTTGTAATCAGAATGAGAGGGGTGGTTTATGCCGATTTATAATCTGAACGGTCTGCATGCAAACATTTAATCTGATCATTTTATTCTGATCATGGAAAACTGACACGATTGCACATGTGCGACCTGTCAAACTCATGTGTTTCCGCCTGGCTAATGCTAATATGTCGGGGAAGCAAAACTGCGCGACACAACATTTCTATTAGAAACTTTGAAAGAGCTCAAAATGATCTGTTTCACCTGTAGCTCAGTCAGGGAATGCAGTAACATCTCCACTGTCATTAAAACCTCGCATGGATCCATTTTGGACGCTCAGGTTTATTTACGTCCATCCTGGAAGTAGAACTTCTTCTGTGATTTTTAAGGAAAGTTTACCACTCTGTGCATATCAGTTCTATTCTTAATAAAAACCCGCTGCTTGTAAACACTCATCGTGAATGGATTGTGCCCATGTAAATGATACATTTGGATTATTTAATCTGAAAACATTTAAATCCAATAAAAGAATGTTGCACATGTAAACATAGTGTTCAGTCAGGTCATCTGGAGTTTCTTCTTTTTTGCTGAGATGTTTCGGCCTTCATCCAAAGGACTTCTTCAGTCCAAGGAGCCACAACAAACTGGAATCCCATAAGTACCACACTCCATAGTGGAAAAAATAGTTTGCTGGTGATAATATGGTTTCTGGGGCCCGCCCTCTCCCACATCAACTCTTCTAATGCAGACCGTGCCAAAGTGGTTCACAACACCAAAGTTTATGCTCAATAATCTAGGCATGAATCCAACAATGTTCAGTCAGGTCATCTGGATGGTTTCACACTCCCATAGTGAAAGAAAAAAACAACAATTGTTTTTTTTTCCACTATGGGAGTTTGTGCTTGTGATTCCCGTTTGTTTGTGGCTTCTCAGACTGAATAAGTCCTTTCGATGAAGGACAAAATGTCTCAGGAGAAAAAAAAAAAAGAGACAAGAAACTGTCCAGATGTGACTGAACATTGTTGGATTATACCTGGATTATTGAGCATGAACTTTGATGATTTTATGTGCTCCTGCAGATGTTTACAGGCCTAGCCACAATTTGTAATTTCTATTGGCACTGGAAATCAACAAAACACTTCCCGGTAATAAGTAAATCAAACCAAAGTGAATAATTTGTTGTGGTGTGAACCATAAAAATCAAGTATCCAGTTATATGGTGCTCAGTCTCACTAGAAATGTGTAATGGACACAACTGCCCACATCCTGAAAACAAAGAGTCATAATCAAGTGTGTGATTTGCTATTGCTGTCTGTTTAGTGGAGGCCAAATAGAAACTGTCTCATGAATAATAAACTTTGGAATCTATAGTCATGTATTTGCATCTAAATCTCACCAGGTTTGTTATTTCTAATAAACATTTGAAGTTATAACCAACAGCTCATTTAAACATCCTTTTTTAAACCCTCACTTTGCTTTTTAATACTCCCAACCAATCCTTAAAAGTCCTAAAACAAATTTTAATTTTAATGCAACCCCAAACTTAATCTAATTTTAATGAACCTTCCCAATAATTGTGTCCTTAAGAATGACAATTTTTAAAGTTCAGTTCTAAACCCACCCATCTCTGTTTCTATTTCATAACATTCTTTCCTATTAACTTCTAAAAAAAAAACAAAAAAAAAACTACACATTAAACTTGAAATAGGTTTCTTAATTACTTTTCATATGCAACTGTTTTTAACTCAAACACTGGGGTAAATGACTGCCTGTGTGTTCCGGTTGCCTCATCTTTCTAATCATTTTTTCTTCCTGCAAACAGGTTTCAACATTAATGATTTAGTATAAATTGCAAAGTGTCTCCAGTTTAGAATCTAATTAAATTTGATGCAAGTGCAGCATGAAGCAGGCGTTATCTTTGATACTAGGTCAGTGCAGGACAAAGCCACAGTCACGTTCATGCTAACAATATGATAAACCATTTAATAAAAAGTCTCAATACTTTAATGAATGTGACAACAGGGATATTATATTTTCCCATTTTCCAATCTACTAAAACCACAGGAGCTTTCAGCATGTTGGTCAGACACATATCATTTGACAAATCATCCTCCGCTCCCTGCCCTCCACAGGCTTAATGTCTTCTGCATATTCATAGCTTTTTCAGATTTCCAATCAAAGTGGCTGGCAGGTCTCTGGCGCGAGCTGCGCCTCTCGCACCTCCATGAATCATTCATGCTGTTTAGCTCACAGTTGTTTGGGTGCATCTGGCTCGAGGAGGTATGAAGTTGGCCAAATGGAGGGGCCACATGGCAGCTCCAGATGTTTTGCTTTTGTATATGCACAGCTCATCAAAAACATCAAGCAGTGCCACCCTAGAGTCTGTGCCATCTGTGGGGGGCCAGACAACAGCTTCTCATGTTCCCTGGCTGGTGAATTAGTGGAGGACTCTTGGAAAAAAAATAAAATAAGTTTCAAGTTATTTTCAGACAACCCTTCATGCCAAACTCAGCAACTCTGAAGGCAGGAAATTTTGACTGCACTAATGTGAAATTTTTGGGCAGCAGGCTGCTAATTTGAAGTCGACTCTTCAGCAGGAGTGCCTGGATTTAAGAGAGCGCAAGCATCTGCACAGAAGAAGTGTCCTTGAACCAGACAGAGAAGTTCCCGACAGCTGCTGAAGAAGTTTTACAACTGCAGCGTTGAAAAAAAAAAAAAAAACACTCAACTCTTCAGGGATCAATTAAAACAACAATGCTGTTAACAGTGCTAACACGTCTTTCAGCCTAATTGCATCACAACAGGAATCAATTAAAGTGGAAACATTTACACAAAGTTTTTAAATGTCTGACATGTTAGATTATTCCAAATCCTGTTTTTTTTTTTTCAGGATCTTCATGTCCAGTCCCTGATTCCTTCCACTCTCTGTAAAATCATTATTTAGTCCTTTTGTAAGCAAGCAGTGTCCCAGATCACAAATTAATCTTTCATATGTTTCCAAGATCCAGCCTGCTGTAATCCCATCTGTATGAGACACAACAAAGCACAGCGAGAGAGCGCCCATGAATTATTCATTCATTTCTCATGAAAGGATTTCGTTATGTCTGTCATGTTTCACTCTTGCGAGGGAAAATCCATTGATCCCTGCCTTTTCTCTGACAACAAGAACAAACAAGCAGCATCACATGGCTGTGCGTTTTCCAACGCTCCAACACATAGATGAGGAGAAAAAAAAAATGCATCGGCAGTATGGTGCTTTGTTATCTGCATGTGTGCATTCTGTCCGCATGCAAATACTCACTCGCACGTTTCACGTGCACACCACATAAACATTTCTTCATGCTCCTAACTAATCGTTGCAAGTGCAACCTCAGGGGAAATGTTTGAACTGGAGCACAGCAAGGCGCTGGATAAAGTCACATGTGCCTCTCCAGTAATCATTTATCGCCAGTATTATTATAATATAATGGCCATGTCTTCCCCCTGACAAGTTGCCTTCATAATTCAGTGCAACAGAACAGAGAAACCAGCATTGTTAACAAGAAGAGGCTTTAAATCACAAGCATGGAGTACATTTCCTGTGAAATATTAATGTGGAAAGTGTGTTTGTGTACAACGAACAAAGGGCAGAGTGTTGTACATCAATGGGCTGACAGTGCTGCAGGCTCTGCTTACTCCAGCTATGGCACTCTGTGTATGTATAGAGGATTGGTGCATGGGGGGAGGGGGGTCATTTATAATGTATAGGTCTGCTGGAGCGTGAGGTGTTGAGTCTGGTTTGGTTAGTGTGCATAGCTAAATGTGTCTGGTCTTCACCTTACTCCCAGCAGCTTCCTTATTTACTTTAAAAGCTTTCCTCTGGAGTTGTTAGGTATCTTGATGGATCAGACAGATACAAGTCATTTTTACAGAGACGACCCGATCGTGTTAGGAGATGGCACATGATAGTCGCAGTGCACATCAGTGTCCTCTTACCGTATTTTCCGCCATATACACGTCCCACTGCCCTGTAAGTCGCATCAGTCCAAATATGTCTAATAAAGTGGAAAAATCCATAAATATGTTGCTTTGCCGTATAAGTCACATCTATTATGCGTCACCGCAGAAAACCAGGAAATGTGGGTTGGTGTTGTACCAAAAATCGATGAACTGCCAAATGGCGGCCGCGGGAGCATGAACGGGAGGGCTTTAACAAGAATTTAACAAGATTAGCATTTAAAAACAATTATTTGTTTGCTTAAAATTATAGTAAAGGTGTGTCTCAGTCTAACTTTTCCTTAATAAGTGCACTTTGAGTCTCAGTCTAACTTTTCCTTAATAAGTGCACTTTGACAGTCAAATCAGCTGCATTTTCAAAAGCCGATATGCGGAAACATGAACGCGCAGAGGGCGACTCATTGGCCTTTCATTCGAAATTTAGCAATATAAGCTCCTAAAACAATTATTTGTTTGCTCGACTTTATACTTTGTAGTAAAGTTGAGTCTCAGTTGAACCTTTACTTAATAAATGCTGATTTGGTTTTTCCAGGCAGACAACGGTGGCAGGATATGGCAAGCGATTGTGTCATTAATAGCCACTTTTACCTATCACGGCATGCCTTACTACTCTGCTGCCATCTAGTGGCTGAAAATGGTAGTGTTCAAAAATTTTCAATCAGAATGAATGACAACGGTCATATCTCAGACAAACATTGGTTTATAAATATGGGGGGGGGGGGGCTCCATACATACGTCGCTTTGGCCTATAAGTTGCAGGGCATGTAAATTATGCAAAAAAGTGACTTATACAGCAAAAAATATGGTATCTGCAGTTAGGTGGGCGGGTGTCTGCAGGATGCTTCGATAATGTTCCTTACAAATCAATAAAATTTGGCGTAGCACTGTTTCTGTACACTCAAACAAAAACTAAAAGCCTGATACAGAAGATTTCCAAAACTATGCAACAAATTCTCATTTCCCCATCTGCTGTCTGGTCAAATGTGAGTTATGTTTGATCAATCCTTAAACAACAGTTATTATAGCTGGTCTGAAACTGTTCTGCTTGTGAAATATTTGTAATTAAAGAAGGCTGACATCAAACTATAAACTATTTTTCCTTTTGTTCTCATCACTGCAAAGCATTTTAACTTGTTTTACTGAAAAATAAAAACCATTTTAGTCCACAAATGATATAAAACTCTGCAACACCAGAACAAACAGAACAACCTTAACTTTGAGCATGCATCAGGGAATCTTAACTTTTGTTTTGCTTTGTCTTTATTGGTTGATGCTTTAAATTTTCATTTTAAACGTTTGGCATTTTGAATGGTCAAACTGCTGAAGGACAAAATGCTTCCTTGACAATGAAGGAGAAAAGTTTTTAAAATATTTTATTGATTTTGATATTCTAAATATGACAGCTAATCTTATACGCTTTATTTTACTTTCATGCAACCAATAGTTTCACGTGTTAATAAAAATTTGAACTGTAGCTGCTTTTATAACTCATACAAGCTTTTAGTTACATTATGCCTTATCTTTATTATTGTGCATTTTTTTTTCATTCATTCATCCTTTATTTAGGCAGGTTAATTCCATTGAGCCTCGAGGACACATTTACAAGAGAGACCTGGCTACAAACTGAGAATGATGACAACAGCAACAGTAGATTTTCATTGGACAATCAACAATAGACAATCATAAGAGAGAAATACAGATAAAAAAAAACAAGTTAAAACAAAGATGTCAATGTTGCAAAACAGACAGATTATAAGGCAGATGTAGAAAATAAAAACAGGAACATGTCAGCATTGGTTTTTGCCAGGATTCCAACAAATTCTTAAAGCCATTTAGAGAGGCCAAGGTCGAGAGCTTCAGATCTTTTTGTAAGATACAGTATTCCAGGAAGCAGGAGCAGAGTAGGAGAAGGCCTTTTTGCCAAGCTCAGTTCTCACTGAGGGAACACTGCAGGTAATAATGTCCTGAGAGTGCACGCTGTAGCTGCACTCACGCAGCTACAACACTTATGGGGCCCAGGCTTTTGGCTCTATAAGGAGCAGCTGTCCTCACCGTGATGGTGGACAACAGATGGACAGCACAAACAACAGAAAACATATTATAAGATCTTTGGAACTCAAACAGGGAACTGCATGAAATGAAAGAGATTTTCTGTTGATATAAAATTTGCCCAAGGTGGCTCTAAAAGTATTCAGTCTGAGGGGTGAACACATGCACACACACACACCTGCTTTCATGTTTAATTTTTAGGTTATTTAAAACAAGTTTTGTTGTCTTTGAAGTGATTTTGTCAAATTGTTATAATCAAATGAAAAACTCAGTTAAAGCCCTGCTTTAAATACAACAACACTGAAAATAAATGGTTAGAAGCAGCTTCCTGGCTGCTCCTCACACTTTACAGCAGCGATGCTGCAGTGATCAGCTCCTCTGTGGCCTCACCCTGTGTGGCCCAGATATGTGGCGTGGTGCAGCGGACCCCTCCCTCTCGCATCTCTTTGGTCGACGTCTGCAGTGTTCTGCAACAGGAACTCACATGCAACCAGGGAACCCTAAAAAAACAAAGCCCTTTTGAGAAAGTTCAAACGTCTCTGACGTTTCTTAAAATAAAAAGCACATCTTCAGTCACATGAATATCAAATGTAGCATTTACCACTGATGAGGATACAATGTAATTAATATTAAAACATCAATCTTCTTTTATTATTTAATATTCTTGAAGTTAAAAGTAGAGGAGCTAAACACTAAAGCCTGTATCTCACTGGGCTGTATCTAAATGGAGACAAAATATACATATTTTTACTTAAAATCACACTGAATTGGTACTTCGCTAGTTTGCGTGCATAACCGAATGAATTGCAACAGTTGCCTAATAGTCCTGATGATGTGCAATACTTCTGTTGTAATTTCAGGTCTTATCTCCCTGAGCTGCAACTGCTGGAGACCAGTTGGTGGAAAACAGTCCCTCAGAATGGCAAGAAAAAGTGAATTTTCATCTGCGGTCTTGTCAAACTTTGTTCACAGCCAAGCGACCGATGAGCCATGGGGCGTTATGAGTGGGCAGTTTTTGAAAATTGTGGCCTTTTTGTGTGCACGTTTGTAAAACTGTATTCTTTGCTGTGCACATTATTTTGTTGCTTACATCCGCCTACATCAGACCCACCTCGGCTCGTTTTTTTTTTTTTTTTTCCAACCTTTATTTATACAGGTTAGTCCCATTGAGCCTCGGGGAGTCATTTACAAGAGAGATCTGAAATGTTTTTGCTCCCACCTCATTATTTATCATCTGTGTGGGTTTAAGACCTGGACTAATGCCTCAGATGTTTTCTGTCAGAGGATGAGTTTCTGTGATGGAGTTAGAATACAATTACAATTTGCGACGCCCTTAAAATACATACATTTTAAACAGTCCTGATGCGTCCACCAAATTTGGTGAGTTTTGGGATATGTTAAGGCCCCAAAAGGCCAATTCATTTGGCGAAAAAATTTCAGCTCGGGCCTGAAACACTTCAATTACAATAGGCCTTCGCAGCGCTTCGCTGCTCGGGTCTAATTAGAATACAATAATGCAATTCACTCTATGCTGGGGTCAACCAGGCCTCTACCCCACGTCTTCAGCTCGTCCAGAATGCTGCTGCTCAACTCTTAATTGAAACTCGTAGATATGAACCCATCTCACCAGTTCTGTCCTCCCTTCACTGGCTCCCTGTGCGGACTAGAATGGGCTTTAAAATTAACAACAAAGTTCATGCTCAATCATCCAGGAATCAAACCCAATAACTCTCAGTCAGGTCATCTGGACAGTTTATTTTTTGTAGAGACGTTTCGCCCATCCGGAGGGCTTCATCCATCTGAGGAGTTCCAGTAAACTGTTATCCCACCAAGCAGTGAACACTAAGTGGACCAACCAGTTTGCTGGAGATAAGATGGTTTCTGGGGGCCGTCCTGTCCCTCGTGGACTCCTCCCAGGCAGGCAGCCACAGCCAAAGTGGTTCAAGTTCATGCTCAATCATCCAGGAATCAAATCTTTAAAATTCTTCTGTTGACCTTCAAATGCCTAAATGGTCTTGCACCCCTTTATCTCTCTGAGCTACTGGAACCACACGTTCCCTCCCGAGCCCTGAGATCATCTGATCAGCTGCTTTTGGCTGTTCCTAAAACAAGACTGAAGCTCAGAGGACATCAGGCATTTTCAGTTATGGGCCCCAAACTCTGGAACAACCTGCCCCCCAACTTTAGGCAGGCCACCTCCCTTCCTCAGTTCAAATCTCTGCTAAAAACACATCTGTTCTCGCAGGCATTTCTCACAGTTGAGTTGATTTAGTGTGATTTTTTTTGTTGTTGTTCTGTGCTTCTATGTTTTAATTTTTTTTATTCTTCAGTATTATCATTAGTGTTTCGTACTTTTTCATAAATTTTTACTCCCGTTGTTGTTGTTAAGCACTTTGATAATAGTTTCAGTTTTAAATGTGCTATATAAATAAAGTTGACTTGACTTGACAATGCAGCTTTAATGCTCTTCAGGTGAGTTGGAACTCCTGTGGCACCATTCAAATTGGATGGAGATGCTCTCGATGACTGTGACAGTTTTGAGTTAATGATAGTCAGACAATGTGCTTCTGAACATGTTTAAAACCTAAACAATGGGACTACACATCTCTATGACTCACACTAGAATCTGAGACTTCCTTATGAATACTGGTCACCAGATACTCACAGCTGAGCAAGCCGGAGCCTTTAGTCATAATTTAGTTTTACAGTCAAAACTCATCCAGAGTTGTCTGTCATGTCTTGCCCTTTCTGACTCATGGAAATTAAATTAAGACAGTTTGGGAACAGTTTGGAGACAATTTGGGGATGGTTTGTAGACGGTTTGTAGACAGTTTGGAGACATTTGGGGACAGTTTGTAGACAGTTTGGGGACAGGCTGAAGACAGTTTGGGGACAGGCTGAAGACAGTTGAAGACAGTTTGGAGACAGTTTGGGGACAAGCTGAAGACAGTTTGGGGACAGTTTGGAGACAGGCTGAAGACAGTTTGGGGACAGTTTGGAGATGGTTTGGAGACGGTTTGGAGACAGTTTGGAGATGGTTTGGAGACGGTTTGGAGACATTTGGGGACAGTCTGGAGACAGTTTGTAGACAGTTTGGAGATGGTTTGTAGACAGTTTGGAGATGGTTTGGAGACGGTTTGGAGATGGTTTGGAGACATTTGGGGACAGTCTGGAGACAGATTGTAAACAGTTTGGAGATGGTTTGGAGACATTTGGGGACAGTTTGGAGACAGTTTGGTGATGGTTTGGGGACAGGCTTAAGACAGCTGAAGACAGTTTGGGGATAGTTTGGAGACAGTTTGGAGAAGTTTGGGGACAAGCTGAAGACAGTTTGGGGACAGTTTGGTGACAGTTTGGAGACGGTTTGGGGACAGGCTGAAGACAGTTTGTACAGACAGTTTGGGGACAGGCTGAAGACAGTTGAAGACAGTTTGGGGATAGTTTGGAGACAGTTTGGAGAAGTTTGGGGACAGTTTGTAGACAGTTTGTAGACAGTTTGGGGACAGTTTGTAGACAGTTTGTAGACAGTTTGGGGACAGTTTGGGGACAGTTTGTACAGACAGTTTGGGGACAGGCTGAAGACAGTTTGTAGACAGTTTGGGGACATGTTACAGACTTCAGCAACAGCTCTGTGTCTATGCTGAAAGTAAACGTGTTGAATAAAATTTCTGAACATGTTCAAAATTCCTACAAAATAAGAACATCTCATGAAAATAAATTGAGAATCTTTGCAAATGTTTTGAAAAATTAAAGAAACTTCTTTGCGAATAATGTTTGCAACTTGTCACCAACACTTGCAGCAACATACTGCTTTAATCCAGCTGGATACTTTATAAATAAGGGTGATTTGATCATTTTTCACTGTGCACAGTTCAAACTGAACACTTGTTTTCAGGACACACAAATGGGACATTAGGACTGACCCCAAGCACAGCCTGTATGAGGGGCGTCTTTCCTTCATCGTCGTCATTAATCAGATTAACATTTGCTCCGTGAGCTAGGGCCTCAGCCATGACTGGCAGGTTGCGAGCCTTCGAGGCTTTGTAGAGCAGAGCTCCCGGATCCAGATCCCTCATGTCCTCTGGGTCAGATGTCTCTGGCTCCGCCTCCAGCTCCGCCTCGCCACTTGAGTCTTCGGACACTTCGCACTCTGCAGAGACGATCAACAGAGATGCTGCTCACCAAACATCAGCTCTGTGTTAGTGGTTACTGTGTTAGCCTCCTTAAACTGGACTAACCCTCCTCCGTGACGCTGTCCACCACTGAGCCCATCACCAGGACGTCTGTGCTGCCTCCCAGACCGCTGTCACTGCTCAGGCCTGCCGGACCGGGACAACACAGACACAAGAGACTCCTGTGAACTTCAGGCTAAACAGTAAAGTCTTTAAACATAGAAGAAGAGATTATTTTGTCTCATTTACATATGTTTATGGTTAAATTTCTCGGTGAACCTTTAAAAAAATGGGTTAAAAAAGACTCAACTTGTTACGAAACTGCCTAAAACTGGGTCAGTTCTGGACTGAGCCGAACCTGGTTAGCTTTAACTCAGCAGGGTTAGGTTATCAGACAGGTTACCAAACAGACTGGGTTAAGTTTTCTACCCAAACATCACGTTCCAATGTTGATTTAAAGCTAATGAGAACTCAAGGAAAATTAAACACATATCAGCAAATTGCTATACAGCAATCTATAGCAATGGCCTGGACAAGAAAAGACATTGTATAACATTCGACCTTGACTTCCGACCTTGTCTTTGAAGCGGGGGTGGTGAAAAGTGTATGCAACACTCTGTCTAATGATCAGAGTCAGAGAGATTTATTTGTCATACACACCACATGTGGTACATGAGGTGGAATGAGATTATGATGATTTATTATTATGATGATGTGTATGCAGAGTTTAATTTGTAAATCAAACGATACTGGAACGCAAATAGAGGGCGAGTGGAGGGTGGGGGGTCAGGTGCCCCCAGATGCCCCCCCCCCCCTCAACAGAGAATTTTGAATAAAGTAGATGCCATTTCCTGCATTCTGGTGTATTTTACAAAGGTTTATTACAGTAGATTAACATGAAACAAAAGATGTAAACTCCTTATTGAAACAACTTAACACTGTATAAGTTTCACTTTTTGAATGGAATTACTGAAATAAATCAACATTTTCACAATATTCTAATTTTATGACCAGCACCTGTATTTCAAATGTACTTTTAATCACTGTATGTGTGATTTATGTGTATTAAGTGCAGGATCATTTCTCATTTAATTAGTATATCCCACACCGGGGTCAGCTGTGTCTCGTCGTCATCCTCCCTGCTCCGCAGTGATTCACACATCAGTACACACAAGCGCAGGAACTTATGTATAGTGCAAAACTTTAATTATATTTGTGTGTTTTTTTTATTTTTTTTTATAAAATTGCCCATGACTTTGAACTTTTAGAGGCAGAGATTTTTTTTTTTTTTTTTTTTAAGAGCAGAAGCAGAAATCTGAAGGAACAGCTCTGATGTGAATTCAAAAAGGTCAAGACAAAACGTGCTCTGATGTGATATTATGAAGCTTTATTTAAAATTATAATTTCATATAGTTAATACTTTTACAGTCACTCTTTGTCAGGCGGGTTGAAAAATATGCAGTTTAAACCTTCAAATGCGCAGACACAGCGCATGCGTCTAACAGAAACTGAAACTTACTGCTTGTGTATGTTGACCTGCGTCATTGACAGACGTGGTGGAGATAATCTGGTGATTTTTCAAAAAAAAGTTGGGTTTTTTGCCCCCTTTGCGGCCTAGTACAAATTGACCCACGGCCCGGAACCTATCCACGGCCCAGTGGTTGGGGACCACTGATTTAGAAAACAAAACAAAACAAAACAAAACAAAAAAAACTACCACCCCAACTGTTTTTTTATTTATTTTATTTACTTTTCTGTGATATGAGCAGCACAAATTAAATTCCTAAATTATTTTCTCTCTTTTTTTATTTTTTTAATCTGTTGTGGCAGAGATGATGTAATCTTTCCCTCAGTCGAACAGATAAACAGAAATGTCTAAAGACAAAATAAATGAAGCCATCCTCATTATGGATCCAGTAAATGAGATTTTGAATCTAACAAAGTCGAGTCAGGTCTTCTGGACAGGTTCTTCTTGTTGAAAGGTTTTGTATTTTGTCCACAACACTTCTTCAGTCTGATGAGCTGCAATAAACTCTATTTTGAGTGAAACTGCTCCTTTCTCTCTGCGGTTCTGCTGTTCATTTACACAACACCAGTGGCCCCCCTCTTTGAATCCAGAGGTTTCTGAACTCACCTCTCAGAGTGGAGGTTTTCCACTGACCCCCCGTTGATAATATAAACATCTCCCGCTGCGCCTTTGTTCG
>JARVGQ010000002.1:28155957-28167133 GCA_031762355.1 Hypsolebias martinsi | reverse complement strand
TAAACAACTGTGTCATCAGCATAGAAATGTAGGGATGCATCAGGGATGCTCTGACCTACATTACCTATGTAGATTGTAAACAGGGTTTGTCCTAAGACTGAGCCTTGTGGTACACCATTGTTGACAGTTAAATAACAGGAAGAAGTACCATTATGTTGAACACATTGTCTCCGATCGGAAAGATAATTAGAAACCAACCAATGGTGTGATCTGAGAAACCGATTTCTGAGAGCTTATGACACAAGATGTTATGATCTTTATGTTATGTACTTTCTATTTTGATTTTATTTTTCTTGAATATTAATAACTAATAATCAGTCTTTGTCTGTGAACTTTGACTGGAAATAAAAGTCATTTTTATACGTGGTGTAAGCAGTTTTATTCCCTGCACACCTGTGGCTGCTTCACTTGTCACTCGTGTTTTTTTCATAGCACGCAGCAACTCGGCTATGACAAGTTGCCTGTGCTGATTGCATGCACTTGACTATGTAGATTATACAGCAGCTTGAAGGATAAGAGTGCTGTTGTTGGCCCGGCCTGCCTCCTCCCTGCCTGTCAGCTCCAAGCGGAGATGAGCTTGTGGCCTGTTCTGTCTGTTGTTAATCCTGCCTGCTCTGCTTTGTCAAAGCTGCTGTTTGAACAATGGAGCTGTCTTCTTGTCTGCTAATTTAGGAACAAACATTTGCCTGCGTAGCAAACAAGCTCTCCCAGGAAGTGATATTAATAGGATAATTAAGCAGACGGTAATGAGCAGGATTACAGCTAATTATGACAAGATTTGTTTTGGCATTTGCCTGAGAGGCGGCAGAGTGTTAAAGTCTGCACAGGAGTTCATCTCTGCAGTGAGGGAGCAGGCACCTGAGTAAACAGACCGTTGACTCATTGGGGTATGGGTGTGAGGCGTGCACGTTTTTTATGTGTGTGTTTATGGGGATGCATGTAAGGGAGGGCTGCGAGAAACGAAAAGAAGCACAACAAAATCTGTAGTGCAGAGCAGATCAGCATTAATCGAACATGTCAGTCAGGAGCTCCTAAAACTGTATCAGCATGTGCAGCATGAAACAAACGGACTCATCCATAGTGATATCTTCAAAAAATTTATAGAAAAGCTGTTTATTATTATATTTTTATGTTGGTTTTGATGCACAATTTCAGGTTGTGCATTAAAACTAGGTGACAAAAATAATGAAAAAAAAAAGTTAAATCTAAGACCTAGCAGTAAAGGAATGTCCTCTGCCACCTTTCATGCCAGAGTTTCACACTCAGATCATTTTATTTGGAGAAATTAGAGTTAAACCCTTTTTTGGTCATAGCTTGAAAATAATGCTGTGGCACCTGAAAATATTTTAGTGTTTGACATATATGTTAGGAATGACTCTCTGTTACTACCACACCAAATCTTAGCTCAAATACTGTCAAATCAACTAAGTTAAAACCAGTTTTTTTGTGTGTGTGTTGGCCATTGTTGACCAGTAACTGTGGCAGCCATCTTGAAAAGGATTGACTGCAAAGACTGCAAATGTTAATAATTTGTAGATGTACAGCCAATGACTATTTTCTGAAATTTTTATCAACTCTGTACACTGGTTCATGAGACATTTTGCTAACAGACGAAGTTGAATCCATATACCGTAGTTTATGGCAGAATTTTAAACAAAGATGTACAATTTGTTATTGATCAAATAATCTATAATGTATTTTTTTTGGATGTGACCCTGTGTTCCACCTCGTTTACCACATGTGATGTGAATGACAATGTAGACACCTTGACCGTGACCTTGAGCTCATAGGGATCAGTCTCGTCCACTAACACACTAAAGTTTAGCGCCATTTCTGTAAAACTGACTGTTGCAACCATTTGTGTGTTTTAAGTCAGTTACCTGTGGCAGCCATCTTGAATCAGGTTGAATCCAAACGTTATTACATTTTAGATATGATTCAATGATTACGTTCTGCAAAGTTCATTAAAAACTGTCCAGTGCTTAATTAGATATTTTGATACACAGCCAAAAACTTATCGCCCATCTTCACCTTTTGGCTGATGTAGACGAGATTCAGCCCTGCAACTTATTTTGGGTAACTTCATTTAAACTTTATTTCTCACTATTACATCTGTGCATTATTGTCATACTTTTGATTTTATTCTGTTTCACATTATATTTCGCCATTGTATGGAAACATACAGTGATGACATTGAGTGACATTATTATTATTATTATTATTATTATTATTATTATTATTATTATTATTATTATTGTTGTTATTATTATTATTCACATTATATGACATACTAGGTATTGATTGGCTTTATAAATGTTTTCCTGCCAAGTGAAAGGAATAAACATGTGCACATCAAATAAATGGATGAGATCACTTTCAAACAACTTTGTGCGCTGTTTGTTTTTCATGCCATCAGACATAAGAGCTTTTTTTAAATATAAAACTTGATTTATTTTCATGTCGATACATGTGTAATAATTTTATTCCACCTCTTATATTCAAATGTTATGCTCCTTGGCAGCCAACACTGAGGCCAAGAAGGCAAATTATTTTCTTCTATAATAGTAAAAAGTTAGATTTATTTAGAGAATTGTTGTAAAATTAGTGGCAGGATCATTGTCATTTTCTCAAACGATAAGAGAATAAATTAGACTGTGCCTTCACTGGGAACAAGCAGTCAAAGGAATTAAACTGTGGGGTGACTTCACCCAAAGATGATCCTAAATTCACAAGATTCAATCAAAAAGCTGACAACAAACAAGTTCAGTTGAGATGAGGGGGAATCTTAATGCGATTTCAGCTAAAGCTCAGACAGTGAACCGCCTCCATTAAAGCATGCTGCACAGCCCAGCAGCTCCAGATAAGACAGCTGAGTCTGGGATTTAGAGCTTTGGCTTATCATCATCTTCACACCACTGTCTCACACTAGCAGAGTACACAACCTCCAAATCCTCTCTGACTGCAAACCAAGTTTGTCTCTGGGCTGCATACGCGCATTTCAGTTCGGTGCAAGTATGTTAATGTTTTATGGCGCTTAATTAGGACCTCCAACTCCGAGGCTCCTGAAAAACACACAGCGGCTTTGGCAAGACTTTTTATTCTGTGGCAGAAGCCAGGATAAGATTACGGAGGGAGAGAGCCGTGGAGTAGTGTTTCAGAAATAAAATTGCTTTTATTCCACCCAACATGTGTTCAGCGAGATTAAGGCATAATCTTGCGCGGTTTAATAAGAACCCGTTTGTGGCCTTCATGTTGAGGCAGAAAAAAGTGGAGCATGTATGCTCCCACTTTAAATCCTGTTTATTGAATTATAAAGAACCTTAAAGGATCAACGTGACTCATACATTTGAAAATGTTGTGACGTGTAAAAGTCATTAGGTAATGTTGAAAACTTTCTTCTTTCATGTTTTAATCATTCATGTGTTTAAATGTCTAAATATACAAAATCTACATTAAAACAATTGCTTTATGAGGACTGTTTTAGTTTATTCCGTATAAATGATATATACCAAGTATCAAATGACATTTAGAACATTGTATCAGTAACAATCTCTTTATTTGAGATTGAACATTAAAGAACCAAACACAAAAAATTCTTAAAATTCCACCACAGCTTACATCCTGCTCTCAAACATAAGAACATATTAGAAATCCCCAACCTCAATTTATGTAATCCACAAACCTTGCCTGAACTTCAGTTTGAGCCCCGGCTTTCAAGAGGTATTTGGAAGTTAAAGTCTCAGATCAGATTTGGACAGATTAGAATTACGAGTTGGAAGTCTGGGAGGGGTGGATATGAGGATTTGCGCTGCTCCACGAGACGGCCTTGTCACTGATAAGTTCTACTGAGTCGAGGGTAAGAGGATTGCCTGGACTAATCCGAATCAAAAGACATACCATGTGAATTACATCCCGAAACAGGTTCGCTTACAAAGATTAGAAGCCTGCATGTAAATCCTGTCATACTCTACTTGGCGCTGAAAGATGCGCCTGAAAGAACAAACACAAACATGTGCTTTGTACCCTGCTGCAGCTGCTGGCACCAGGTCTGCCACAGAAATCATTGGCTTCCTTGATTACAGCTTTCTTCTCAACATTCTTCAGAAGATTAAATGTCCATTGATGAGACAATCTGGGCCAGGCGCACTAATTATTCACGCCACATCCAAGAAAGGGCTTGTACTGAGGAGTCGAGCATAACCATAGCCAAGTGAGCTGACATCCACAGACACCCACACAGCAGCATCCTAAACCCTTCCTCCCTCCCACACGATAACCTCTAGTTCAATGAAGCATTTATTCCTCTTCCTGTTTGACATGGCTGATTGTATCAAGGCATCTGGCAGCAGTGCTGTAACACACGGCTCGCTGTTGAGACGTCAAAGAATGTTGTTCTCTGCTGTCATGAAAGAAAGCAAAAACAATAGCTTGCCTTTTTTTTTTTTTTTTTTGCTTTTGCTTGTTCCCACCTCCTCACTCCGCTCTCTGGAAATACTGAACAAACAAGACTCCTGGCCTAGAATGCTTCAAAGAGCACATGTCTGCTGGGACTGGCTGTGAAATGTGGAACAGCGTTGGCTGCTTAGCTTTGCATTTCAGCCAGAGCAAGCTGGTGAGAGCACTGCTGCAAGGGTGGACTATACGCCACTTGCTCTCCTGCTGCAGAGATGTAAGCATTTTACTGCTGCAAAGCATCAACTGCAGTTTCATAAATTATCCTCCACTTACAATGTAGATAATAAGACACAGTAACGCCAGAAGCCCGAGTTACACGGGGTCATAACTCCTGATACAGAACGGGCGACTATCCCAGCGTGCAACGATGGACTGAATCTGCTGGGTCATCTGGTGTATGAGGGAGATATGCAAATATAGTTACCCTACACATCAAAAGCCCGGTGACAAATGCAGCAAAGCAAAGCCATTTTGTTGCAGATTGAGTGGATGCAAATGCTTTAGGGCGCAGTGTAAATGGGAAGCAGTGAGACGAAAGCAGTAGGAGCCGGCATAAGAAAAACTATCAAGCGGCGGTGCAAAACTCTCAGCCGCGCTGTGAAGCATGCCGAATAGAGGTCTCTTACTGCAGTATAACGGCTCATAAAGCCGCAAATGGTATTTCCACTTCATTCAGTCTCAGGGCCATGTTCCAAGGAGCTCCTCGACAATGGAACTGAACCCATTAGCTATCGATTAAAGAACCAGCAGGGGAGGACAGGGTCTGAGCAGGTGGGGGGGTGGTGGTCGGCCAGCAGAGGCTCCTGGGGAGAGTTCAGATCTTTGTTTATGTATAGTGGCCAGCACGTTAACCTCGGAGGATGCTCCTGGGGTGCAGATTAAGAAGGTCGGTTTGTGAATGGCTCTGAGGCTGGCAGATTTTGATTGACACCTCTCATGTCACTAATGCACTGAGATAAGACGGCGCCCACAGGACACCTGCTTCTCCTCAAGACATTATGAGTTTACACATCTGATAAGCATATTCATAAAGCTTATCGTGTGTTTGAGCTGTGGGTGTTTACCCAGACCACGAAATATGAATGATGAACAATTTGACCTTTGGAAGCAGATTAGAATTTCAATCAAGGGACTGTGATCCAATCCATAAAACTATATGGAAGAAAAAAGCAGAGTTGTGTAATGACTTGAGGTTTAGACGGCTTCAGAATCTCTCTCTGACGTACAGTGAGCTCACAGTGGCGTGTAACACAGAACACGTTGTGTCGTTGTCCCGCTGTTCCCTCCATTCCCCCACTATATATTTACCATACAGCTTGTCAGCTTTTATTCTCGGTTATGACCTTTGTCTGAACGGGCCTCATAACTGACATTTTCAATTACACAGCAAACAACTTATCAATATGCATGGATTTCCCAGCCAATATCAGAGCAAACAGAGTCGTTTGGAGAGCCGAGTCTGTCGGGGGAGAGAAATAGGGCAGACATGTCAAGGTCAGGATTTTGTTAATGAGGGACGGACCGCTAAATAATTGAATGGGCTGAGCTGTATCGACTGTTGAAGCAGAAGCATTTAAAGCGTTGGCGATCATTAAGGAAAATCCTCCCAGCACTTTATGTTCCGTGGCAGTAATTTATGCACGGGCATCCGAGCGGGTGCCCCTATGGTTCACAGAACTGAATGCACAAAGCAACGAGTGGATTAGCCAAGCACACTTTAGAAGCAGCAGCCAAGCGTGCAAGTCATTCCTCTGGATGAAGTGACGGCTCTGGCAGCGCAATTATTCAGCTGTGCATTTTAAATACACAGACAAATGGCACCAAAAAAGACGCAGAATATCTGATCTGCATAAATAGGAAAAACTGCTAAATGTGCATGAAAGCATAAAGAGGCAGTTCAGTTTTTTTGCAGTGTGGTTTTGCGGCAAGATTATAGACAAATATTATCTTATGGGTCGTAGATTGAACAAGTTACACAGTTACTAATAGGATTTTTGGGGTGGGTCTAACTCGAATAGTAGCAGCAGCTAGCTGTAGCAACACAACTTTATTTATAAAGCACTTTAAAACAACACTGTTGGCCAAAGTAGCACTTCTGATGCATCTTGGGGGAAATCTGCACAATAATGTCCTAAAATCTGTATCACAGATTAATTGTGTGAAGTTAATTCAACAGCAGGTGTTGAAGATTTAAAAACATAATTTCCACCACCAAACGTTTGACAACGGATCTAAAAAAGTTAAGTCTGGTCCTCTGGATTGGTTCAAAAAGCTAAAAAGTGTTGAAACGTTTCATCTTTAATCTGAAAGACCTCTTCAGTCTGCTTCGGTTTCGGATGAAAGACTCAACTTTTCTTTTTTTTTTTGTTGTTTTTTGGAACCCGTCCAGAGGACCAGACGTAACTTTTTTTTAGATTTTTCTACCTGGATTATTGAGCATGCATCAGGATATTTTGACAACAGTGTTGTTTTAAGATGACATCATCTGTGAAATATCACTAAAGTGTAACACTTGTCCACAGAAAACAAAGTTCAGATGATGCAGGATGGACCCAGCACATTTAAGCATGTGTAAACAAGCTCAGCCGTAGCTTTGCCAAATGCCTCCTTTGTTTTGTGCACAATCTCAGCCATTTTTAATCTGCACCAAGAGCTGCTCAATCTGTTGTTGTTGCAGCAACATACTCGAGCAGTTCTCAGGCCTTTAAGCCGGCACTCCTCTCTCTTCTCAGTCGGTTGGCGGCGTTGGTTGTTTGGGGGGAGGGGCAGCTTAATCCCTCTATGTAATTACTGCTCCCTGCAATGGTCAGACCATCTCTGTGTAAATCAGATTAGCTGACCTAAATCGCTCTCGTTTCTCTCCACCGCATCAAACAATTCCTTATCTTCAACCATGGAGCTAAACAACACCACTCCTCCGACCTCCCCACCCACCACCCCCACCCCCTAAGACATGGCCTGTTTATTTGATCAGCACAGGAAAGCAAACAGTTGCTCCATGATACACAAACAGGCAGGGCTTGGCCTCGCTGCTGGGTGGCCAAAGAGCAGCGGCGGGGTTGAGTCACCGGTCGAGCTGAGGATATGCAGATAACAACCTCCATCACGTCCACAGCTTTCATCCTGGAGCCATTAAACGAGGAGGAAGCCAGACAGACGCATAAAGATGTTGCTGAGCGCTTGGTAAATAAAGGTCACCCAACGTGATAGAGATGTATCACTGCTCTCTCGTGCTGCTTCCTCACCTCCTTCCCATCCAATTTATTCCTCAGGTCATACATTTACAACTTTGAGAGCAGAGGAGGAGGGAGGGGGAGGTGGCAGCACGAAGAGGAAACGCTGCTCTTCATTGGGAACAGAGACAGGCTAAAGTAAAGAGGGGGAACAAATGAGGTCTGTGATCCTGCCTGTCCCCATCTCTACACCCACCCTCCCCCCGGCCCCGAGCCCCAATCAGGCTGAACGCTGCTCTCAGCGCGACAGCCAGGCCTTTGTTGCAGTCTGAATGGAGGTTAAATATCCCTCAAAATCAGAGCTCTTTGGCTTTCTGGACGCATAGTCAGAGACGGGGTGCCTTTCACATGCTAATGCTCATGCTTTTTATTTCCTTTGTAACCATGGTTAGACAGTGGTATCATGCTAAAGGCTGATGAATAAAGCTGGTGAATATGTTTTTTTTTTCTCAGTTTTTTCCATCCCTACCCCCACTTCTCTTCACTCCCTCTTTTATCACCATCTCTTCGAGCCAGCCCACATTCCACCCCCCCCCCCCTCCTCCTGTAAGGGTTTAAAAAAGCACAGATGGTCTCTCCTGACCTGCTATTCATCATTGTGTCAAAAGCGTTGTCAGAATAATGCTCCCCGACAACAAACGCTGAAGGATTTTATTTGTTTCCATTGATGGGGCCTGTTAATTTCACAGACGTCTCATTAGGCCTAAACCGCCAATTAATTCCTTTTGTTCTCATTAAATGGCTAATTCTAAACATGAACCGTGCTGACGGTGAACGCTGCTGCTCAGAGCCTGAGCCAGACAGAGCTGCTCCCAGAGCTGCCAGAGCGTGAAGCAGGCAGGTAGAGGGAGAAAACTGAAGAGCAGGAGGACGGGCATGATGGAGGGGTGCAGGGAGGGGTGCATGTGGAGAGAAAGTGGTGGCAAGAGGTAGAAAAGAGAGAGCAAGAGGATAACCATGACAAAAGTCTGTTAATGGATGACAACTCATTAACTGCTTGCTGATGTGTTTTTTTTTTTTTCTTGTCAAGGATCAAGTGGCCCTCGGGAATAAAGGCTGCAATCATCTGTTGGTGGCAGCAGCCAACGAGTGACTCTGAATTGAAACGAACGTACAAATACAAGATAGATAAATCAAAATTCAAATGGGAACAAAAGCAAAAATGAAAAGCACAGACCGCGAGTCAAAGTAGTAATTTTTCTATCGGAAGCGTGTTCTCAAAAGCTATCTTGTGCTTGCACTCTATTACAGCAGAGCAAGCTGTCATTATGGCCAAGGATATATAGAAGCCTCATAATATCCAGAGACTGGTAGTTTGTTAGACAGCACTGTACAATTTGCTACAGCCTTGAAGGATCCTTGAGCCTCTCTTGACAATTTACTGAGGGAATTGCCAGAGCGTTGCCTTTTGTCTGCTGGGGAGACACAGGGGCAATTATCCAGCCTCCTGTAATGTTTCCCTTACTTTAATCTCCTGGCTGAGAGCGTAAAGCAGAATGGGTAAGGTTTCAGAGCGCCTCTGGGTTCTATTAACACACAACTGCTGTTTTCTGTTCAGGCCGGGCAGCTAAGAAAGGACTGCAATCTGACAGGCAGGTTTCCCCTGGGCTTTTAGGAGGAAAACATAATTATGTCATGATATATTTTCAAAAAAAGAGATCCATTTGAAAGATTGCCCCTATGTCTTTTCAATCTGACACGGCTCTGCGTTTGTCAGGCGCAGTGGGAGCACTGGAAATGACAGACTCTTCAATAAAGCAAATGAGAACAGAAATAGTGTTTGACCATTCAAAGATGGAAAATCAACAACTGGGATCAGAATTTCCAGTGATATTATAATGTAAATTTCAGAGTTGAGTAAAAATATATTTTATAATTTGGTTCCCTGCTGTGCTTGTTTTCTTAACAAACATATCTTTGTTTTTAATGTTACCTGAAACAAAGCTTTTAGGTTTTATAAACAAAAACATTGAACATCTAGTTTAGTTTTTTTTATTTACATTATTGAACAATATCAAAAAACTGGATAACTCTGTAAACATTTTAAACATAAAGATGTTTTTCAGGTTTTTTTTGCAATTTATTATTATTATTATTATTATTATTATTATATTATTATTATTATTATTATTATTATTATTATTATTATTGTTATTATTATTATTATTAAAACAGTTGTTGTTGTTTTTGTTGTTATTGCCATCAAGTAAATAAAATTAATGAACTGAATACATCTGACCAAAATGAAAATTAAAAACTACCACTATATGAACAAAATTATAAATGTAACACCTTATTTATTATTTTTTAAAGGAAATAACAAAGTGACATTGGTAATAAAACTGAGCAAAGGAAACTAAAAAAACAACTTGTGGCCACTTTGAGAGCGCTTCACATTAACATAAAAAACATAAAAATGTGGCTTTCTGTGCTGAATAAAAAATTTCTGTGCAAAATATGAAAAGTAAACAAGGTAAGGTGCATGCCTTGCCTTTGTGAGAAATGTAAAATATCCACCTTCTTCTATTAGAGTAGGACACAGTAAAACTGTTCAGACAAGAAATATTCCTTCAATACCCTGTACTGTAGTATATCAATTATGCCACTAAGAGCAGACCACATGAAATGTATCCTGATGAAGCTACACAAAATAATAATTACTCTTATATTCACCTTATTCCTGGGGGTTCTACTGTAAAAATGATTATGTGCACAACTTCCTGTCAGACAGGAAGTAGCAGTAAGCATTGGTTAACCATGGTAGTGGAGCATGAACCGCAGTTTATTTGAAAGTAATTTGCATTCAGTTTAGCAGATAAAACTCTATTTATGTTTTGTTAACATTTATTTAAAAACCATAAAGTTTACTAAAATTGTCGTACTGAGTTCAGGGACATAATGTGTTGGTGGCTGCAGACCAACCAGAGCAAACTAAATCAGTGACAACAACAGGGTTTTGAACATGGACCCAAAACAAAGGGTGTTCCTGTGAGAAGCAATGTAGTTTCCATCTCCTACCTACAGATGAGGAATTAAAAAGAAAGTGGCTGAAAAATCTAAACTTGAAGAGACCACCCAAAACACTGTATGTGCCCTCGTTTCACTTTGTTGACAAATGGCCGACGGAGGAAAACCTGCGTCCTACTTTGTGTCTGGACTACAATAAACCACCGGAGAAGAGATGACGGATCCTCATAAGGATCGAAAACAGAGATGAGAACATCAGGTATGATTTCAAATGTATGGAGGGCTCAGCATTATAGTATTTGTTCATCTTCGGTTCTATAATTTTCTCTGCAAAATGAACCCAGGCTCTGTGATGGAGGACTTTAAGTCTTTGGCTGTGCTCTATGTCTGCTTTAAGGTAAATAAGATTGTGTCCCACCTCTTTTGACAAAATGCCACCGACCTTATAATAATAATAATAATAATAATAATAATAATAATAATAATAATAATAATAATAATAATAATAATAATGTGTTATG
>JARVGQ010000002.1:28127649-28153375 GCA_031762355.1 Hypsolebias martinsi | reverse complement strand
AGCTTGTCAATTATGTAAAACCTAATGTATGTTACTAATGAAGAGACAGTTCAAATAAATATATTCAACAGATAAGAGATAAATTGTTTATAACATATATATTGAACTCTCCTAGTGGAGCTTCATTTTTGTTTTATTTTCAAACTCTGACAGTGTTCATTGTGAGGTATTTTGCTAAAATGTCACTTACCTTCATTTAAAAAGGATATATTGTTATCTTTCTCTTGATTTAACTGTGTTACATGTGCCGATGCATTATACTTGTACTTCAAGTATTATTGTACTTATTAGTTTTGTACTTATCAATATTCACTCGTTCTCTTATATTCAATACTTGCTGAATCAATAGCAGTCTCTTAGGAAATGCAGGCTACAAACCCATAGTATTTGTGAGAAATCACACACCTTTTTTCATTTGGTTGAGTTGTTAATCCATTTTTAAGAATAAATTAAAAATCAACACAAGCAAGGAAGGGGCCAAAGGGAAATTCGACTTTCAACACCTTAGTTCAATATCACTATTTCCTCTGTAATTAGACATGTTGCTTGTGCACCTCCAGCTGTGCTTTAATCACAGAATGTGTGTGGAAAGATAATTAGCATCTTAGCATATTGCACATGATAAAGTAGTACTTGTAGTTGTCTTGATCTCAACATCAAAGAGCGTGTTGTTGGTCCCTTTACAGGGCATTATAATAAAAACCATACTCTAGTTAAATTACTGGATTTTAGTGGAGGCTTGGAACAAACACAAAGGAATTTCCTGATAGTTTTTCAGCCTTTCTCTGGAAATTAGCCATTACAAACAGAGTACACACGAGTCAAAGTTGAAACAGCACGTTGAGTCTCTCTCTTCAGGACACATCAGGAGGAATTTACTTGTTCCGGCCTCAAAATCTTTTAACCTCAGTGACACAAATGTGCCCAGTGCTGACAGCCTCTTGATCTCGATATCTAAAATAGCATCCAGTCCACTGGTGTGGCCATGTCCTTTAACTAAACTCTCCACAGGGTAAAGAGCAACATCAGGCTCTCGTGTAGAAAGTCCTGTGAACATCAGTAGTCTGATCACAGCAGAGGCAGCAGCGTTGGCGTCGACACTGGCAGCAGCAATCCACCCTAATCCAAATGAATCCGGGTCTCCCAGGTTTGCTCATCCTGGCTGGAAGGCGATGACTGCTCTGCTCTGCTGGAGTGCTTATCTGCTTTCTGTGGTCGGTGACTGTACAAGCTTCGTGTTATCGGGACTCAGCCTGCACGGGGATTGGAGGGTCCATGGAAAGTAAACACACCACCTGTCTTTCGCTTATCTGTCCCAGGAGTGAGTGTGCTTGGGTTATGTGCATACGTGTGCATGTGTGTCTGCATAAAGAGAGAACGAGAGAAGCTTGTTTCCATGGCAACCTCCTCTTTTAGCCCCCTCAACCCCACCCCTCCCTTTTAGAAGAGAAACCCTGGTGGTCTTTGTGTAATACAATTCCACTAGAATGCACTGTGGATTAGAGCTGTGCTGCCTCTGGGCCCCAGGCAGGGCAGCCGTGAAGACATTATTACCCTGATCAAATGCTGTAATCACTTGGCACTGGGGGCTTTCACATCCATAACAGATAAAACCTAGGACTGGCAATACTCAGGTGATTAAAGGATTATTACTCTGAATATCAGCAAGGTGCCAGAGCCTTGCTGTTTAAAAGAAAAAGAAATGTAATTTTCTATGTTATTAATGAAGGAGAACAGAGAGAAGAAGAAAAAAAACAGCTACCGTACATCATTCACATATTAATATTACATACTGGTCTTGATTTTCTCCGTGCTGTAAGTTTTTACTCTTAACAATCCAGCAGAGTAGGGACTGGAACATGCTCTTATGTTTTGAGCTTCCTGCAAAGCACTTATAGGCCACTTTAGTTTAGTCTGCACAGTTGCCCCTCTTTAAATAGTCGAGAGCAGCACGGGGCTTTTGCATGAGAACCTGCTGAAAGCCTTCTATTGAGACGTAGATCAGCGGAAGGCGAGACAATGACCCCCTCGGTGTCCACCGTTAGCCACTGAGAGGTACAACCTTTCATCTGCAGATATTCCGCTGTTTGATTAAGAAGAGGAAGAAAATTGTACTTGAGCCGGGAGCTTAAGCGCTGAATATGCACAGGAACTACACACTTCACTGATGTGGGAAAAGAACGACAACAGCTTTTAACAAATGAGCCCGTGAGAGCGGTGCATGGCGGCTGGCTCCATGCTGAAAGCATCCGGCCCCGCTTTTATAATCCAACAACATCATGTCTAAAGAAACGGCCTCATGAAGGGCTCACTGCTTCAAGCGCAGGAGCGTTGTTCTGGAGTGGATGGACGGGGTCATTCACCTCATCCTGCCCAGAAGTATTCAGCTACCAAAAGACCACTCAACAGAGCTCAAGAGCAGTGTTTACGTCATTTCTCTGAAGTGCCACTGCATAGCAACTTCTGCCTTATTGTATTGCTCTGAGACGGTGGCGTGATGTCATCAAGCCACCATACAAAACTTAGATTGCAGCTGACAGTGACCATGGCTGGAGCACGCTCTGACTTTGAAAGCTACGCCAAGTTCATCCTTCAAACATTAATGTGATCTCAGTAATTTTCTGAATTCTAGCCAAGTCCAAAGGTCTGTGTTGCAGCCTCTCTAACAGCAGAACGCCTTCCGCTTGTGTCTGCAGTTCTCCTGAGACAGATGTCAGCCCCAGTTGCATTTATGGCCATTTGCTGATGCATTTCCATTCACTGTCAAGGAGAGCCTGTGAATAATATCGTGTACACTGTAAGGGCAGACTTGGGTTAGGGAGAAGCCCTGCTACAGAAACAATAGTCAAGCAAACCAGGACTTTGTGGACACGTTTGTGGTTTTCAGTGAAATGGAGCAGAGCCAAGAGACCATGAGTGCGTCGGTTTACACAGTTCATTTCCATGTCACTTTAAACATAAAGACTGTAATTTACTACCAGACTTAAAGAGAAAGATTGACATGTAGGAAATACGGTAATCTGTTGTCTTTCAGAGAACAGCTATGTCAGCATGGACTACATGAGAAAGAGATATTTTCCACTGTTGTAAAGCCCGTCTACAACCTCTTTTAAAGTTTACCATTTCACATGTCTCCCTGTAATTCAGATAAGTAAAAGTGGGGTTCTTGACTTGGCAGTATTTTGGAAAGGTTATGGACAATTATTTGCCTGTTCAAGGATTTAGTTCAACTCTGACAGGAATGATGAGTTCTTGTCTAGTCTGAATGAGGCTCGACCATAGTGGATCATTGCCATCTTTAAACTCCAATCCTCTAAATCTGTGGACTCTATTTTATACATTTTTAATTCACTGTTCATTTTGCATTATATCTGCTGCTGGTGTAGATTCCCAGTTATCTAGAAATCCCATCCCCCACACTGTGTAGTTGAAAATGTTTCACTTCTCTTGCAGGGAGCATTTTCAATTAAAAAAAAAAAATTAAAGTCAAAGTTTTAAAACTGAATGAGCCCTAAAACCTAGATTCATGTGCAGATTACTACACGCCTCTCACAATGGTCTCGACAAAATGGTGTTTGCCTGACAAAAAAGATGTTTTGGTCAGATGCATGAAGGTGTGAATTTTAATGCTGCATTGTAGTTTTGGAATGCTTAAATCTGAGACCTTCTCCTCTGTTTAAAGTTTTTTTGTTTGTTTGTTTTTACGTTAAGCCGTTTACATCAAATAAGACGTTTGGTTACCTAAAACTAAAACTAGCAGCAACAGCAGCAGTTAACTGTAGCACTTCATTTGTAGCCTGGAGCACTACCAGAGATAACATTACACTATTCCTACAAAATAGACATGTAATAAGAAATAACTGCAACGTAAAGGTGTAAAAACTATCACTGGAACAAACTGACATGATATTTTTAGGACTTTTTTCAAAGAGCCATCTACAACAGGTAAGATATTAGTTGTTTAATGCTTTTCTACAGGACCCCACTTCAGAATCTGAAAAACTATCCATATCAGAACACATGATTCAATTGCTGCTTACTGTGTTTTATAGTTTCTTGTTTGAATGGTGAAACTATGAAGTGTTGTCACTATAATTTATGTCAAGTGACCAAATGAAACTGCATTAAAAAAATCTATTGTCAAATTATTTACAGAATTACAAATACACAAAAATGTTCAAATAATTAAACAAAATACAACTGCTAGGTATTTTTCCTAAAATCCTAATTTAGCAGCAGGTCAGCAGCACTGTAAAGAGCAAGTCAAATGTTATTTTTTATATAAAAACAGTTTATTGATTTATCAACAACTGTCTACTGTACAGTCTTTATGGGTGATGATGTGTATGTTACACATTAAACTTGTGTTTATGCAGTTTTTGTTTGAGAGGATTGAAGTGAAATATTATAAAATACTAAATAAAGAAAGCAAACAGAATATCCAGAATGCCACGTGGTAATGGCTTTGCCTTGGTGTGACCAATTAAGTCTCTCATATCAATCACAGGCCATTAAAATGAGAAAAGCAATAATTAACATACAAACTGACGACTTTACTGAGAGGAATGGTGATTTTTCTTACAATATTTGAGTAGCAAGACTAAGTTCAAATCACCGCTGCTTATTTTTTGTAAAAACATCAGTCCTTCAGATGTTAGTTATCCATTTTGATCGTGAAAGCAGCCGGTGTTCAGTGACGGATCTTCATTTAAAAGTTGAACTTCTTCGAGGTGGGTCAATGTTACTGAAACAATGAATTTATCCTTCCAGTTTGAAAAAAAAATGGCATCTCCCGGAGTTCTCTAGTGTTAAAAACCAGGGGACAAATGTCTGTTTTATACCAAATGGCCAAAAAAAAAAAAAAAAAGTTGTTGTCAGGGAAAAAATAATCCAAATTGGATTACTGAAAAGGTTGTTCTCAACAACAAACATGAGGAAAAAATGCCGAGGAGGGGGAAAAAACTGAAATAGAATATCCTCTTACAAAGTCATAATCTAATTTCCAACCCCGAAGGGGACAGAAAACCATAGACAGAACAAGAAAGAACCATCACAAGCGAAATTGGACACCAAAATATAAATCTATAAAAGGCCATTTATTACTCCATTATGTAAACCTGTCAAAGGAACTCCAAAAAAAAAAAAAAAAAAAAAAAACTCCAAAACGAAGCGCCGCTTCTAGTTGCGTCATGGAACTTATCTCCACAATAAAAAGTATGGGGAAAAAAAAAAAGAAATATCCAACAACCAGAAAAAAACAGCAACTTTTTTTTCCCTTAGTGCTTTCAGAAATTGCACTTGCTGTACAAGTGTTGTATTGATGATGGAGGGCAGAGGTGAATGACACAAAATCCAGGGTAAACAAGCACTCCATTTGAGTCTGGCACTGCCAAACTTCCTGCCCTCCATCCCGGGCTGCAGGCAGAATCCAGAGTCCATGCCGTCTGTGTGAGGGAAGATCGATGGAGGAAGAGTTTACTGTTCCTGAGCATCACCGTGCCCCAAATCCAAAGCAGTTCCTTCTAGTAAATCACTTCATATACTGTGGCCTTCTTGTCTCCAGAGCCTGTTACGATGTACTTGTCGTCTGTGGAGATGTCACAACTCAGGACAGATGAGGATTCCTTGGACTGTTTAGAGAAAAGACAACAAAAAGCACTTTAGTCTTGGGGCAGTTACAACGCTCAAATCCATTCAGTGTTAAATGAGGACAATTAGCTGACTAAAGAGAAAGATGAGATTGTGGTAGTATCAAGTTTTTGGCCTGACAGCCCTCAAAAAGACTTCTTTGTCAGGTCAATATCTCAGTTTCATTTATCACTGATAGGGTAGTGCTGTGAGACGGCGGTCACTGTGTCCTTCCTCTCAGATGCAGCTGTGCATACTTTTGCCTGGCTGCAGACTGAGAGTATCGATCTGCGTACCTGGAATATGCTGGCGCCATAAGGAGTCCTCCAAGCATTCAACAGATTGTCCTTCCCAGTGCTTACAAACCATTTACCTGCAAAGAAAACACAAGTGGTGTCAGGCCATCTTGAACCAAAAAATGGGGAAAAAAAGCATTGTATTAAAATTTATAGATCTCTAACCTTAAGATATAACAGACAATTAAAAGCAGTTTTGGATTAAACAGTGTGTCTTTTTAACTGTTCTGTGTTTTTTGTTGTTGTTGCTTTTTTGTGTGTGTTTATTCATACCACAGTAGGCAAATTTGAGGGAGAGAACACAGCTTTCGTGCAGGTGGAGCTGGTACTTGTCAGGCTTTGAATGGTGGAGCACCTCCACGTTACTGCTCTCCATGCCCACAGCGAGCCATTCTCCAGTCGGACAGTAGCCCAAAGAAAAGATCTGAGGATGGGACAAAGCTGTAATTATTACTGGCATTCCAGGAGCTTAAGAAAAAACAACTCTTCCCGACGTGTGAAGGTTTGTAAGTTGTGAATTTCCTCTGGGATGTACCTGTGAAGTGAAATCATGCTGCTGCAGCTGTCGACCCTCCCTCAGATCCCAAGAGCGAACAGTGTTATCGAGACCGCCTGTCCACAGCTTAGTACCATCATGGGAAATGTCAATACAGCTAGCACCATCTGTATGACCCTGGAACTGCCTGCAATCAAAGCAAGGCATACAAACATTTATTGACATGCTCTTTAAAAATGATATAAGCAGTTCTGTTAAGGGGCCAAAGCCCACACACTGGGAGTAATTTTATTTCCCACCAACCTGACAAGAGTCTGGTTGTGCAGGTCCCAAACGGCAATGTTTCCATCGCTGCAGCACGAGAAGCAGACTTTGGCGTCAGGGCTGATGGCCAAGGCGTAGCATGCCGGGGCTGAGGAGGTTAGCTCAGCCTTGATGCGGGGTGTCTGCGAGGCAAGATCCCAGATGGTCAATGTGCTGGCCTCGCCTCCAACAATCAATGTGCGACCATCAGGCAGCAGCTTACAGGATCGGATGTAGTTATCCCTGTTCTGTTGCACAGAGGACAAAGCCAAATCAATACGTGTTCAGGGCAGTGAAGGAAGAGAGAGAATTAGGAACACATCTTGGGAAAACAGGATGAAAATGGTGCCCTATCTCACACCTAATCTGGTCTGAGCCAACAAATGTATTGGTTATTGAATTTACACCAATATTTCACGCGGTTCAAATTTTCAAAAAGCTATAAATTACCAAAATATTTAAAAAATATTTAGCAAAACATCATCTATAAGCAAAATGCAAATTAGCAGAGGTCCTTACCAGACAGTCCAGTTGGGACACGGGGCTCTTGCTGCCTGGTTGGCTGATGTCCCAGATTTTGACACAGCCTTTGCCACCAGTGTAAACGTGACGTGTGGGGTTGCTAATGGTAACAGCACACACCACCTCACCATGGCTGAGAGTGTTGATCTGACGGGCATGCCGTGGGATACCGGGGCCAATGAGGGCGTCGGGCGGGAAGGGCACAGGCTGCATCTGACCATCTGCACTGACGTGGAAAGAGTAAGCTCTGAAGGAAGAGGGGGGACATGCATTTAAGTATTTTATTACTAATTTAAAAAATGGATGAGCGTAACGCTAAGGGTGAGAAACGTACGGTTTGCCACCCGAAATAGAAGTGAGGCTAGCTGGAAGGCCTGGAGCTCTCATAGGGGCATGAGGATCAAATCCCTAGAAAACAACAAGATTTCATCAGCATTTGACCTGAGATCATTGAAAAAAAATCCCAGACCACTCAAACTATGTGTTTCTTCTATTAAGTCAAATATAGCAGAAGTTGTTACCATGGGGGACCGTCCATAAGCAGCAGCTGCTGCAGCACTCATCTGAGGGGAAATGTGAAGACCAGCGTACACCCCAGGATTCGTCAGGCCCCCATTTATTTCATGGTGGCCCATCATGGCAAAGGGTGAGGGATAGGAGCCCGCAATGGACAGAGGGGTACGCAAAGCTGGTGCTGCTGCAGACAAAACCACAAAGATGGATTTGTTTTTGACATGGCAGTACTTTGGAGAAAAATGGTAAAAGATTATCGGAGAAGGGACACAGAATGGTACCAACCGAGAGCTTCCATGCCTGGTGGTTTGCCCAGGATGGGTCTGAGCCCAGGAGTGGAGCTGGTGCCAGGGGTGGGGGCATCGTTGCGTGGGGTGGGGGTGTTGGATTTGAGACCAGGCGTGGAGGATTTGTCATTCTGTCAAGGGAACAAGAGACTGAGCACATTCACAATCCCAGAAGCCAGGCACTGTGCAGACTGACAATTTGAGAGCAAGCTGAACCTAATCCAATCTAATTCTGACAACCCTCATAGTCTTGCTGAGCCATAAACTGCTATTTATTCTAAAACCTATTATGGTCACAATGGTGATGGGGTCGTTTTCATCCCTTTACTGCTTTAGCTTTAATCTTTCGGTGAGGCAAAGGCAAAAGTCCTGGAATACTTAAATACATTGAGCTATTAGTGAAGAAGACCTGACTGATCCTGATGTGGGACAATATTATCCCTGACATTTCAGTCATGCACTTAAAGCACAGAGGGACATTCCTAATCCGCAGTGGAAAATGTTCTAGATGTTATTTGCACATATCCCTTTGCTCTCTCTCTGCAATTCGATTATAAAACCCTCTCTGTCCTAGTTTGTCTTCAATTCTCTCGCTGTCTTACATGACTGAGCTCCTTGGCCTTGGAGGACGGTGTGCTTCCAGATGATGCCACTGACGCAGGGCTGTTTGGCGTGTCCTTTTTGGGTGGGCGTGGCTTATCAATGCCATTTTCAGGTGGCGAATGGGCTGGGCTTGCCCGTGGAGTGGCAGGATCCTAATGAAAACAAATGTGCACGTTTATTTAAAGCACACATCATATGCCATTTGAAAATCAGGTGCTGTACTCACCTCATTAGATACATCTACCACCAAGTCATCACTCTTCTCTCCATCACTGTCCTGCAAAGACAAGAAACATGATGACCTGTAAGCAGATATACTTCAGATACACATCTGGCATCACAGTGTGAGGGGGGGTTGGAGCGTTGCAGTCTTGAGATTCTTCTTGCTGAGATTTGGAAGCAGCAACTTCCTGGATTCTTGTTGTCACTGTGAAGTTGCCAGGCAACCAACAAAGAATCCAGGAAGTCAGTATGCTCTGCCAAAATCTTTCCTCTGCATAACCAAGAATTTAAAATGTGGCAATTTGGCTCCGCCCTTGTGTTTTGAATAAGCGGTATAAAAGGTTGAATAGCTGCCAGGTAAATGACATGTCCTATCACGTTGAGTTCCTCCTTTGTTGACTTACGTATCTGCTCATGCTGTCCTTCTCCTCCACTTTGCGCTTTTTAGAGTCCAGACTGTAGTCGGAGGAGCTGCGATGCTTCTCACTGGCTGTTCGTAAGCTTTCTGATGGAGATATTGAGTTATTCTGCAAACAGAAAACCAAAAACATCTCTTATTGTCTCTCTTTGCAAAAATACATTTAAAATGAAAAATAAAAACAACAGAACATTACTCATCCATTATGAACTTGGAGAACACACGGAGCCAACCCAAACACTAAAAATACTTGGTTTGTCAAAAAAGGCATCTGTGAGCCAGCTCAGTACAGTACCATGACACCAACCAAACCCAGTCACACACAAGCCTGTCCCTGGCCACACAACAGAATGGACTGTTATCTGAATTGAAATGTCCCCCCACCCCCACCCCATTATAACTGGACAACAAACAGCCTCACAGGAACATGAGCAGTGTGTTGTGACTGAACAGAAGGCCTTTTCTCCAGAGTCATTTGGGCTAAGCATGAGAGAGAAAGTGTGGGGAGAGGGACACACAGAATCTATACGTTGTGGGTTCTGAACGTTGAATGCAGCAGCACACTTGGGCACCATGTCAGCTCAGGCTTTGAGCTCTGATAAAGAAAGAGAATCTAAATCCTGCCAGTGGGCACAGCGGCGTGGGACTGGCTGGTGCTTCTTCATGGAACCTGCCTACACAAGCTGCGACAGCTCACTCCAAACGCCAACAGAAGGGAAGGCACTGGGCAGATATCCAAAAGCTTTCTCTGGGGTTTGCCATTTGCCTGCAAACTGCCAAGTTGTCCCACATCTCCCCGTCTCTCAACAAAGCAACCACATGGACAAAAACAAAAGGAGGGGACAACGGTGGATAGACTGGAAGTCGGGCAAAGGGCCACTGTCTGCATAATGGCTGACCTTTAAAGAGATGCTTAGCGTGACTCATTAACCAAAGTCACCACTCTACTATCAGATGACCTGGGATGGGAAGGGAGAAACAAATCGGGCCTGCTAATCGCCCCAGGAGTTCCCATTTCTTCAGACATGACTGCACCCATTCAACCAGTCCCAGCCTTCAGAAACACAATCTCACAGGCCCATAACAAGTCAGCCAATATCCCAACAATTCAAGTAAAACATTTCAGCAGACAGTAGAGAGAATGACAACAAAACTCTCCATTTGTGAGAATAAATATTCATCCCAAATCAAAGAGAGGAAAGAGAGCTGGTAAGCAAGAGAGGCAGAAAAGAGAGGATCAAATAAATCCTTTAAGATGGGCGGGAGGGGGAGGGGAGTCCAAGTCCTCCTTTAATTGTGATGAAATTACAAGGCTTCTAATCTCTCCGGCATGATAGCTGTCATTTCCCTTCTGGATTAAACACAGTCTTCCTATTCCAAACTTCATTTCCTATTAATCGGTATAAAGAACACGAACCACAACATATGAAATCAGCAAGAACACACAGCGGGTATAACAATGCAATGATCTGAACAACTAACAAACCCACGGAGGAGAAAAAAACAACATCTGCTGATCTGGAGACTCACCGTATTCTCTGTATCGATGACGTCACGATGACAGAAGATGTGATGAAGTCACCGAGAGAGAGCAAAAAAGAAAAACATGTCAGCTAGTATTGAACATTCAGGACTTGTAGTGCGCAAACACCTAGATCAACATGTATGGATCAGCTAGCTGCAAGACACAGGGCTCTTCTTATCAACATGCACTGGAGCTGCTGAATAGGTTGTGTAGTCATGGACTGGGAATGCACCATTATCCTGATAGAACATCAGCAGACAGGATGTGATACGATTCTGCTTAGAGTGAAAAGCACTTCACACCAGTGGTGTGGTCTATGCAGGTATACAGAGTATAACCATTAGAAAAGCTTGGGAATTACAGCATACCCACTTAAAAGTGTCCAATGTTACGTGACATATCATGGGACATGTGTCATTAACACATTTGGAACATTTTATCGACACATTGAGTTGGTTCAACCAGTTTTTTGTACAATTTACACTTCTGTACTTTCTACTTAATACTTGCCCATGTTTTGCATTGACACTGTTTTATAAAATCTATAGCATGTTTTTAACAGAAAGCCAACTGTTGTACAAAGTTTGTTGTTCCTTTATTCAAATAAAAGCATCAGAGAAATTTTGAAATGTTCAGTATGCTTAAAAATCAAAATTTATTGATAATTACAAAAACGTAGACTACACCACTGCGCCACACTAAATTGTTTTGGCCTTGTTTAACATCGTCTCCACCAAGAAAACTTAATAAACTTGCATATAATAAACTTTCAAACTTCCTTACCTCTGTGTTCAAGATCATGGTGGTTCTTCTCATCCTTCACTGGGAGGTGAGCTTGGCTTCCCAGCGCCCCAAGTGCCAGCAGGCCTGACCCAGAGCCTGTCACAGGCGGGAGGCCAGGAGGCTGCAGACCCGAAGGATGGGGCGGCAGCTGGACAGGAGGCCCGTGCGCAGCATGAGAGAGGTGCTGTGCCTGAAGCTGCTGCTGCTGCAAGTCAACAGAGACACAGACGAACAAACACCCAGTGGGTTGAAGGGAAACGCCAAGAAGAAACTTTACACAACTCATCAAGCTGATCGGGTTAAATAAATTTACACACATCTCTTACTGCCAGGGTGGCACATGCCCTGTGCAGCGAAAAGTCAAGCTATTAAAACACTATATGCAACACAGATGCATTCAACCACACTGTTAAAAAGGAATAATGAAAAATAAATGTTTTTCAAGAAGTTATGTTTGATTTAACCATGAATTAGCACAACCAGCATCATTTTACTCCTGCTACTCTGGCACATTACATATCACAGCGTCACATCACTCCTGTCCCATCACTGAGTTGAGCAATCATCTGAAAGAAGATTAGGCTGTCAGCCTCAGGGCAAAACAACTACCTGCTTTTTAAAACACTTCAAAAAACACAACACTGTCTGTTTACCACTCTTACATGCACATTCTTGGATTGACAGCACATAAATCACCCGCACACCCAAACTTTAATATACAGTACTGAGGGAACGCTAAAGTGCCAGAAGCTGGCACTCCTTCCCTCGTAGTTTCTGAGTGTGCGTTTGGAAAAGGCAGCCCTGGGAGCCAAGAGCTGGGGTCCCACTGGCACTCAGTCAAGCCTCCAATATTCACCATCAATATTTGAAAGGCACAGGGAAATAAATGGGAGTTAAAAGGCACTCAGCATGAAAGTAAGCAGTTTAAAGCAAGGTTAAATAATACTTAGCTGAGACACCAATAAAAACATCAGCAATTTATTACCCTATCTCTGAGCCAGCTGAGTAATGCAGCTGTTTTTAAGGCGCACACCCCTCTCCTTTAGACCAAACTCCAATCACTGGCCATTTATGGCCATTTCATGACTATTAGGAACTTGGTAACTATATGAGTGTTGGTATTCCATGTAGAACAAAATGGTGGATAAACGCAGCACGTTGAAAAGGCAGGAATACAAAAGGCACGTTTTGTCTTGAAAAACATATGGATGAACTTTGTCTCTTCGTTCTTTCCTTTATTGAGAATTCACAAGAGAAACAGTAAAAAGAAGAGAGCCAAAGAGTGTGCTATAATTTTGTGTCCATGAGGGAAATTAAGGAGCCAGTTCATTGGCAGGGGGAGACATCCTTGCTCATTGTGTTTAACGAGGCTCTGATGGGTAATAAGCATGGCTGATCAGCAAGAGCCCTCATTAAAGGGCCGTAAATGAAGACAATAATAAATAAAGAAAGGACTCTGGCCCATTTTTCCTAATTTAATAATCCAAGATAAAGACCTGCTCGTTGCCCTTTTTACCCGCACACCAAGTGTAGCAACAATAAAAGTTGCACAGGCAAACAGGCAGATGTCATAGTTTGTCTCAGGTGCTAACAAAATGATGATGAAAGGCACAGTGCTTCAGCACAATTAGTGCCATGCAACGTGCACAAGCCTTTTAAGCTGAGATGTGTGAACACACCAAGTCGGGTTCTAAATAAAAAGACACAGTAAATGGATTCCACTGACCATGAGAGCAGGACAGGCAGCTTGCTGCTGCTGAAAAGGAGGACAGAGTGGTCAAGGCCAGAGCTACTACAGATGGTTTTCTCCAACATCAAACTACTACACAATGCTTAATGGCCATAGAGGCATAAATAAATGTCCTAACAGTAGGGAAAAATCCATATGAAGAAGGGTGCATGAGCCTTTTACTGTTGATTTGAATATTTTGTGCATTTTTGAATCAAACAGGAGGCACCAGTCAGGTTTCTCTCAGAGCGAGCAGCTGCCCTAGTTGCATTCTATTAATATGGCCCACAGCTCCATCAATAAGACATGCAGCTGGTTCCTGGATGCTGCCTGTGTGCCTGGCATGCTCTTTCACCCCACCTTACTTTACAGTATACATGAAGATTCTGGCATGCCTACAGAGCGTCTCCTTAATAAATAACTGATGGGAAAGTACTCGTAAAACATACATTTTCACCTCCCCTGACATGACCAGGCGGTGCATACTGGGATGGGGTCTTGCTGTTTCATTTAACAATCTTGCTTCCACACCAAGAACATGAGGGTCAGGGGTCAAAGCTTATTTCAGATCAACTTTTAAACGAGACAGCTTTAAATTATAGACCAACGCAGAAAGAATCACAGCTGAAGTTTTGAAAGTAAAATTGAAATAGTGTAAAAGTCACATGTCCTAAATTTAAAAAAAGCAACACATGGAGCTTCAGATGAAATATGACAATAGGCATAACTGCTTGTTATTTTCCATATAAGGTAAACAAGCAGCTTTCCATAACCTTGAGATGTTCAGACATATTAAAAAGAGAAAAACACTTGTAGCAAAGGTCATCAGTAGGATATCAATTGAATTTCAATATCCAGTTGTAAGTCAGCCTTTTGAACCTGCCTCTTGTGCATAATAAAGAGTAAGCTGTCTAAATAAGAACACTGAATGTCTGCGCGTTGAAACTAATTACTTCTGCTTCTGCAAAGATGAGTAGATCTGATCAATGGAGAACAGATGGTGTTTTGAAGCAGAGGTGGACACCAAACATTACTGCTCGCTCAGTCCTGTGCTGAAATGGCAGACTGCTGTTGGGATTGTCTCAACCAGCTTGCAAAGTCGGCAGTGTTCTGCTCGGCTTCAGCCTTTTAACTCCCACAGCAATCCAGGTCAACAGTGAGGGATGAGGCTCCTCGTTAAAACCTTAGCCAATTAAAGCAGTACAAGTTACGGAGGGGATCTGAAGAGCTCTCGGGCTCACATTTGTAAATGCACAACAAGACAGAGTGGATGCAAGTGAACCCACAGTTGCAGCAACTGACCATCTGGGTTATTCATATGTGCAGGTGACCAATCGAATCAAATGGGAGAAAAAACTAAACACAAAGTATGAACATTTATATTTGTCATTATTAACACATTACATTTAGTTCAAAAAAGAAAAACATACATGAGTTATGTGCTACTGAGAGCAAGTGCAGGTTTGTCCCTACCCAAGTTCAAGTAAAGGAATAAAAGGGGGTATACACACGGTGAGAGGCAGATTGGGAAGTCCACGTACCCCGATGATGGCATTCAGCTCTGTCATAGTCACCTGCTTTGCCCTCTCCACTGCCTGAGCAACCTGCTGTTGGTGCTGTGGAAAGAATGCACAAGAAATTACTTTTAAGGTGTGCAGAACTCGCAATTTAATTTTAATAGTACTACAAGGAACTAAAAAGCAAGAGTAAATGTGCCCCCACTCATTTACACCGACAATCAAATCTACTTGACTTTTAAAAATAGTCTTCAATATAAAATAAATTAAAAAAAGTTGTAAACTGCACCACCATTTGGAGGTCATATAAATTTAAAAAAAAATCTTACCTCTTGTGACAGGAAAGGCATTATCTGAGCTAAAATTGCATTGAGTCGTTTGGCGATCTCCGTCTAGAAACGAAAAAAAAAAAAAACCACAAAAGGTATTAAAATGAGATGAAAGACAGAGCGACTTCACATAACCCCGCCTTTAATGTTTACACCGATTAAGTCAATTACTCCGGCAATCAGAACTGCTTGACTCAACATCCTCTAAACAGCGTGATATTGACATTTGAAATATTTAAAACATTAGGAGAGCCCAGGGGTATGGAGCACAGCTGTGCTGAGAGTGCACTCCATGCTAAACGGATGTGAGCGGGCAGAGTGCTGCCGCTGCTCCCGTGTGATGAGAGGATCTTCACATGCTCTGCACCATCCTGCAGTTCACCTCAGCGTTAAAACCGCACAGCCACACCCCAGGAAGAAAGGCCTTCAACCTGCACTGTTTACTTACACGTGACGGACAATGACATTACAAATCATGGTGAACAAAAGACACCAAACCATAATGACCTTGTGGGAAACAGACCTCAAATCTATGATCAATAACCATTAAAAGACAGAGAGCGGTCTGTTTTCTGAGTGTTGGTTCTCAAAGCTCTGCCTTTTGAAATAAGAAGCCTGTGCAATTTTTTTTTTTACTGCAATCAAGCCCCCAGTCAGTCCTGCACCCCCTCCCACCTATCCTTCATTCTTCTGCTTGTCGACCAACTGCCATGGCAACGACTGCAGCCCTATCTGGGGATCATTATACAAATGGCACCTCTGCTTGACCGTAACAGGCTTTAAAATCATATTACGTGCTCGGAGGCAGGTCATTAAATTGAATTTTCAGCCTGCCAATCACATGAACGGAGCAAATGAATGGTGGATAAAAAAAGAGCAATGGGAGGAGGGTATGATTCACCCCCCCATCCCCCTACACACACACAAGCCCCTTCCTCGTCGTCTTGTAAAAACACAGCCAGCTTGTTCTTCCCCCTCTCGTCAGGAGATGAGACTTTCAGGTTTGAGCTCAGCACTGGGAGCAAAAAGAATAACAGGGCCAAAGCTACATCATCTTTGGAATTTATGAGCCGCAGTTCAACCCAGGGCCACTGCAGAACACAAACACATCACAGGGATCTTCTCTGATTTTTTCATTTTGGAGCATCACTCACTCACTTTCTCACACACAATGCACTCTGCAGACCGCCTGCTTATTTATTACACATGGCAGAAATGCCAGGCAGTTTTGGCAGCCAGACATATTACCACTGAGCACAGCCAGAGAGATTGGAGAGTAATGACCAACAGAACAAGACCTGCTGACCCAGGCTGCAACACAATTAGCTGCTAAGCTAGTCAAGCCAGCAAGCAGGACAAACAACGAGCTGAGAATGAAATATCAAATGAAACACAGTGAGGTCTATGATCAGGGAGAATAATCCGCAATAAATATATGGTAGCATTTACTGCAGAAAGTACAATAGTCCATAGATAACACCGTCTATGACATGCTTATTGCCTTTCGACGATAAGGAGACTGAACTGTGATCTCCTTAGATAAGGATTTTATAGGGATAAGTATTATTGCAGAATTGCAAGTGTTCTAGAAAGAGTCGACGCTCAGAAATGGTTGAAAAGCTACCGGTGCCCGTTTAATCCATGTTTGTCGAGATAAGCCGTGTAAATAGTAGTCGAACATTTGACTGGATTTGTAGAACGGCCTTGAGCACTCGGCCCATTCCCCCTGTAGCTTAGTGTCATGTTGACAGCTGGCTGGGAGAGGTCAGAAGGTGGCAGAGCTGCTGTGCCCTAAACAACTGCCAGTCTCGTCTCTCACAATGCAGCGTGCACATGCACGGCGCACGCATCAGCTCAACTGTGGTCAAAATAGATACAGTCCAGTGATGGAGGATTTTTTTTTTCTGTTCTGCTCTGCTGGAGATAAAAATGGGGCTGTTGTCACTTTAAGTAGATGACAGCTTGGCCCTTGAGAGCCCAGCTTTGCACCGCTGCTACACAATTACAGGTACTCGGACCTGTGTAGCACCACTTTAAGAGCACTCTCAGGCCGGCTTGTCAATTGTGTGCCGAGAGGTATTTGCCTGTTGTTATCAGCAGTGGCAAAATGGACTTGAAACGCTGATGAGCATTAAATACAGAGGAAAAGCAGGACATTCATCGAAACAATACTTGACTAGTCATATGCAAAGGGTCAGCAATTTGTCCCAAGGCCCAACTTTTTTCATATTAAGAAGAGACCCAGACAAGTACCATCAGCATGTGTCTAGGCCGGATAATGATGTTTCCACTTCACTGAGACGTTGTGCAAAGTCTCAGTCTTTGTTAATGTGAGGCAGGTCCGGAGTAAAATTTTAATTGGCATTTGGAGTTATCGTTGTTGATCTTGGTAAAGCCAAAAGGCTGTCTCAACAGACACATTACACTGATTAACCTTGTCAGCCACAGCTGTCAGGTTGGCAATCCTAAAACAATAAACTTGTTTGAGCAGAAAAACAAGAGGACCTTCTCGGTTCTTGCACATCTTAAACACTGTAGCTTTCCATCTACATAAGTGGGTCTGACAGCCAAAAGCCTTACACCCTGAAACTGTTACGCTGCAGTCCAGTCACTCGTGACAGATTGAGGATATGGAAGCACCGATGGCTCGGAGAGGCAGTTTCTCCAACCTCGTTTCACCGCACGCCTCCACCAACACGTACAGTGTGTTGGCTGATCGCATTTGCGCTGGCACCAAACATGGAAGATACTTTGCTTTAAGTAAGGGGTTTCTCAAAGTATGAGTCTCCTACAACTACAGGTAACAGCCAAATCTGACAAATGCGAACATGTTAGCCCCAAACTCTGACAAGCACCATGTGATGGTAATTATGAGCTGACATCACCCAGAAGAAAACTGTGGGTGGGGGGCAAGTTGTCAGATGGTATAGCCACATCAGTCCAACTATGCTATGCCAGTGTGTGCACTCTGAAACCTGAATCATGTCCCTGTTGGGTAATGAAAAAGGCACAGTAAGAGGAATGCATTTCCTCACGGTGGAATAAATCTCCTGGCAGGAGAATAATATCCCTGCGTGCATCCAATAATCCACCTCAACCCAGCCTGTTAACCACTCCTGATCTTCTCCTCCCCCTCCTCCCCCATGTCTGAGCTGTAATCTGGGACTGGGGGGTGGGGGACTGCAAGGATGGGGGCCCCTGCACTGTTTGCTCACAAACACGCCCGTTCAGCAGGTTAGAGCCCCACTGATGAATTATTCAAGCGCTTCCATCAGCTCTGTTGAGGTTCCTGATAAAAGTCAGGCGCTAAAATGGATCAGTCGATTAACCTGTTTACACAGAGCTGGACTCTTGCCCCTCCCCCCACAGCTCTGTTCTGCTCATTGTCTCCAGCCCCCCCCAGCCCCTCCCCCGTCTCTCTCCCCTCTGGTTGGTGATAAGTGCCTGACAGAAGCTATCAAAGGGGCCTGAAGCCTGACAGACATGTGGCAGTGCGACACACGGCCCAGACGCTGATGGATCACCCCACCACATCAACGCTGTCATTAACCAGCGAGGCAGTCCCACTGGAAGAGATGGGCCTAATGCTTCAACACAGCATGTGGTGGAATCTGAGGATTACTCATTCACGCAGTCCTTATTTTTATTACCACGATCGATCTGTGAGGCAACACAAGATAGGAGTCTTTGATAAAGATAACGGCGCAGTAAACGGCTAAATGACTTTTGCTCCGCTCTTGTAATTACCGTTAAGAAAGAAACTCTGACCTATCAGCATTTCTGTTCTTTCTAATCATAAAAGACAGAGCCTGTCAAAGTCTGCCTTTAATCTAATCAAAACGTGGGGTTAAATCACAACATTATGACTTCTATTTTTTTGAATATGCCAAAGAACAAATGATTAAATGACACACACTTTCAGTTGGGTCATGTTAATACACCAGCCTGAACTTCCTGCCTTTAACTTCTCCCCGACCTGCAGAAATATCAATAAAGCCGATGAGGAAGAAGATGGTACACACCTGTTTGTGCATCTCGATGTTCAACCCATAGGACATCTCGTAATACTGGAAAATAAAACAGAAAACACGTTACTGCAAGCATGTGGCAGCCTCATGATTGTGTATTCTCCACACAGACACAAATCAATGCGATTGATCCCTGCACTAATCACATTATCACACAGTTTTGTATATTAGGATGAAAAACCCGAAAGGTGATGAACTAAGATCAGACTAGAAAAAGACTTCTTTGAGTAGCCCACAGCGAGCAGCCAATAAATCAATTTTCCTGCTGTTTGTAGAGTAGGCGCAAAGAAGGAAGGGTCAGATGTATTGATCACTATCTTAAGCCCTCAGATCTCCATGATGTCTGTTTACTTGGCGTAACGCGATTGCTCAACACTCTTGATATTTCCAGCCAGGTCAGTATGTCTGGCTGAAATGTAATCTGCGGAGTCCACAATTGGCAGCCAGGGCAGAAATGGCTTTCCAGTCAGCGTCTATTTGATGAGGCCAATGCATTATTCAGTCCATTAGCTTCTTCGAAAATTACTCTCAAACAAGAGAGCCATTCTGTCTGAGATCAGAGCCCTGCAGCCATGGTGCAACCTGACACCCAGTGCTGGCTGTGGGATGCTTCCCTACATGTTTATCTAACCTACTCCTTGTCAGGCTGACATGTTGTTTTCTAATGAAAATACTAAAACATGTTTAATTTGAACCTGTGGTTGAAATCACCCCTTGTATGTTTACTCGGGACAAGAGAGTACACTTCCCCAGAAAAAGCTGCTCGTTGCGTCATGTCTGGACTTATTTCATGCGTCAGTGGCACACCTATGTTTTTCTTCAAGGCTGCTAAAATAAAGGCTAATAATTATACGGATAATAAAAGAGAAAGGAAAAAAATAATCTCAGTGCAGCCTCCCTGTCCTCCATCTTGTTTACAGTGGTGCACTTTCACACATACACACATATATATAGCCCCTAGGCCTCCACCAGCAGCTCACACCTAATTTATGGCCGTGCATACGTCTGAGCGTAGAGTCTCCAAGGAGAATAATCAGATCAGCATACACAGAGGGCAAAGCTGCAGTCAACCCTTGGAGACCCACTGCCTGTCAGAAAGCGCTCCTCTGTAACAACCAGCTGCATCAGCCCACACCCCCCCGAGGGCTTTCACAGGCCTGTACCTGACACTCAGCCCGCCCTAACCACCACATAGGTGATCACAATAGCCCTGTGTCACTCCACCCTAACTAGATCTTCAACAAGCCTTGCAATTTGGTGCCATAATTGCTCCCCATTGTAACGCAATCTCACCATGACATAGTGGCGCTGCATCTCGGTTTTCTCATTGGCCAGTTTGTCGTACTCCACCTTGAGACTGAAGCAGAAACATAAAAGTGTCATTTTCGAGCACTTGAGTAACTCATTCACACCTCAGCACTCAACAGAACATCAAGACTGGTCTTTTGGCATTCCTGTAACCGATATAATGAAGACATGATTATATATATTTTTTTAAACAATTATTACCTGTGATACTGGGCTTGCAGGAACTGAAACTCGTCTTTTATTCTGTCACAAGACTCTGCTACTGTGAATTTGAAACCAGGCTGGCCAGGTTGATGTGGAGCCTAAAAAATACCAAAAAAACAAGGATGTTCAAAAGAAGAAAGCCTCAAGAATCCATTCACCTGTTTGAAAGTTTCATTCAGGATTTTCCACGCTCGAGGATAATATCCCCTCTGCAGTAAGACATTACCAAAGCAAAGAGGTGGGTCTCTTACTTCACACCTCCAGCTGCTAATAACACCACTTTCACACCGGATATGAATTCTCATTTAGGGAGGAGTAAAAGGGATTGAAACCACCACCTGTCCTTACATTCAGCAGAATCATCTGAGTAAATATCTCTAGGCGTGCAAACCATCTGCATTCATTTCAGAGCATGTTCTCATGGAGAATGTGTCTCAAGTAGAAAACTGAATGACCTGCGTTGAGGGCGGAAAGGGTTTTTTTTTTTTTTTTGCTGTTCTGGAAACAAGAACCTACACACAGTTGAATATTTCATGACAAAGCAGGCACGTCTTACCGGATGTCGGCCTTGTGGATACATCTCGAAATGTATATCCCTTTGTTTATGTCTCCAGTGTGCAGGTCCTTTGGCAAAATGGTTGAAGTCTGCTCGCAGCCACAGCAGCAGCAGTCTCAGGAGGGTGGAGAGGTATAAGGAGAGGTCGTGAAAACCCTGTGCTGTGGAAGAGAATGACGCGGTTTAGCTGCACAAATAAAACAACTTCATTGCACTGAGCATTCAAAGCACTAACTCTAACCCACAGTCATATTTCAGGTCGTGTTCAAAACAGCTCTGACAGCTTCTTGATGACCTTATTTGGATAGTGGTCAGCGACTTATTGGGGGAGAAAACACCTAAAGTCACCATAATTTAAAGTGACGCAGAAACGGCAGATATTGAACACCCTCCCCCCCTTAGATCAAATTCAGGTGTTCTGTGCGTCCAGGCTTTGGTTGGTGTTGGTGTAAATGAGCATTACAGACCGACAGCAGCTGCTTCCTCCTAACTTGGCTCGGCACGGAACCGTGGAAGCGGTGCGCAGCCGCGCGCGCGCCTTTGTATGGATAAGAAAAAAGCTGAAAAGGGCAACCCAGCAGTGAACGGGAACGTACCCAAACGCGCGCCTCAGCCTTCCGTCCGGTGCTCGTTTCCCCAAAAGAAAAATAAATAAAAATAATAAACAAAGCAGGCAATAATTCAGGCGTCTAATCCCTCGTGATGTGGACGCCGCATCCTCCAGAACGCACCCAGGGGTTCGGTGCGGTCGGGCTCGATTATTAAACCTCTTTATTCTTCGGCGCTGAACCTCCACGGAATGCGTCCCTTCCGGTTAATCCCTCCAGAAAAACGGGGAAAAATTGCACATATTCGTTCCCAAAATCAGTCTGCTTGACTCGAAGAGGTTCTTTAAAAGCGTAACACGGTACTTCTCCACAAGCTCGCGTTTCCCCGTGTTGTCCAGCTTTACCCCGGGTTGCCACACACAGGCAGCAAGGCTGAACTGCCGTGAAAGCGTCGATCTGTCCAATCGCATTATGCTCGGAAGGAACGCGGCCGCGTCTGCCTATCGGAGAGCGACGGCCCCCACGTGGGGTGCAGCGATACATGACATCATCCCGCGGATCCACAAGGCATCAGCCGTGCGTCCCCACCACAGTGGCGGACGACGAGACCCACATTTGACAGAGACGGCACGAAATAGCCGCCACATCCGCGCTGCGTTCATGTCCCGCCCTGCTCGTCGGTGAAAAAAGCATAAGTTTTAATGTGCGCGAGACCACCTGGGTGGGATGGAGGTGTACGGTGCAACATGCGCTTTTTTTTTTTTTTTTCAATCTCCATCCAAGGGGGGCGTGAAGATGTAAAGAGTGCGGCGATACATTTAAAATAAATTAAATAAAGGGAAAGAAAAAAAAAATAAGAAGCAGCGCAGCGTTTTAATTTCCCCGCCAACGCGCCGTGAAGGGCGCAATAATGACCAATCGATCGTCGACGTTTACCCAAGTGAAGCCACGTCTCGAACATAAATTTCGACTTTTAAGTGTCTCGTGGTTGCACAACACACCCGCGCGCCTACCTATCAGCATTTGGGTGATAGTTACACAGCGGGGGGGGATGTGCGGGAGGAAGGGGGTGGTGAGGGAGGAGATGATTGCCTTTGTGTGATATGAACATCAGCCATGTCTGAAGCCTTGTTTTGAAGGCGCTGCTCTGCCCCTCCCCACGTGGGGGACTCCTCTGCGGCTTTAAGGCCTCTCGTCCAATGGCGGCGCGGCGCACTTACCCGGCGGCTTCCCATTGGTCCGCCGGCGTGGAGCCTGTCATTCACGGCGCTGCGTTGTCAATCAATACCACGCGGGGTCAAGCGCTGACAAATGCCTGTGCTCCCCGGTCCTCTGCCTGTGAATAGAGCCTGGAATGGCTGCTTAATTAGCTTCGAATGGCTTTTCTCTCCAGTTCAAACAATCTGTTACCACCACGTGGTAATGAGAGCTTACATTAAACAAAGGAAGAAAGGAAGCAGTTGTAACATTACAACCTGTAGTTTTCCTTTACATATGGGTTTATGTAGCCAGGCAGACAAAAGGATATTGTTTACTTTTATCAGGAAGGCAAATCGACAGCAGAGACGAAAATAGTTTTACGTTTTATACATGAACCTGTCCTTTTTTTTAATTTAATTTTATTTTTTACAATAAAAAGCTACCTTTTTGCTCTCTTAATGGATGCAACAAGGCTTTAGCTATTTTTCAGTTGTAATAATGAGCCTCTGAAATGAAGAAAAACACATCCGTAAAGATGTGGGCTAATTAGAGTTCATCGTATCATGCCTTTTAATGTCTAACTTAAATTCAAAGCAGATGAATTAGTAAAAGCCAACACATGTGGTGTTCTTACTCATGTACAAAATAGAATCCTCTGCAATGCTGAACTTAACTATAGCTACGTCAATACATTTAAACTAATGCCGCACATCAGCTCTGTATAAATTTAGCCATGTTTTGCAGTGCATACCACAGGTTTGGGGAAATGCTATAACTTCGTTATGTCACGCCAAGGTCTGAGATTGCCCAGCAGTCGTCTTGCTTGTCATTCTCGTCAGCCACCTTGAGGATGTGGGATAATTGTGTTATTTCCAAAAGTACGGGGGCAGTCTGTGAGAAACTCAAGCACACACAAGAGCTGGCGGGCTAATCTCAGCCAGGCACCCCCTCATGCTTTTCAATGGAGAGTGCTTGGATTAAAGGCAACAAAAGGCTGGGCCAAACCCCAGGGAGAAGAGGCCCTCAGCCCACTGAGACCCCCACACTGTTTATTTACACGGAAACCCCATCCTTGGAGAAAAAAAAAAAACTCCCACCTTGAGGCAATACACATAAGTCTATTTGCAGAGGTGGCTCTAATTCTTGACAGAGCATGGATTGTCCTCAGTCCTGCCACTTTGAACTGATCAGCAACTCACTTCTCATATTGCTCCGATTTAGCCACAAGCAAATACTGTATGTTGTTTCTTCTACTGAACAATCTGTTTGGGGTCATATTAATTAAAAGGCAGCAATTCTTTAACACCCATGCAGTGTTTTAGTGATGAGATTGCTGATTGAAATCAGATCATGTGGTTTGCAAATGATTTGTTTTATGACGTCTAACTTTGCAGTTTGCAAAGCAGAAAGTTAACTGCTACTGCAACAGTCTGAGTTTTTTTTTTTTTTTTAACACAGTAGCTCACATTTTATAATTCTGGCATTCTGTTTGCATGAAGATTTGCAGACTTATAGCAAAAAGTTCACAAATAAACACGCATGCCGTGCATTGCAGCACATCATTTACAGCAGCTGGCAAGAAATGTACTAAAACAGGCTCACACATCCCATGCAACAAAGGGCCCAGTGTGCAGTGAAAAGATGAATCGTCTTTTCTGTTTTATCATGATGAGTCATCAGACTGTAATCAATGAAAACAGGATGATAGTTCTTATCAAAGGACACAGAAATGCAGATATGAAGAGTGTTGCAAAACAAAAAGAAGCTTTTGGCAGTGATATGGAGCTGTAAAAAGTCCCAAGCTGAGGGGAGGACACAACCAGTTGATACTCTGATGTTAACATTGCCCATAATCAACAACCTTCACTGATACGTTAACAGTGCAGGCTCAACTTTCCGTTCAAACGCGTCCCATGTGCTTCAACCCGCAGAGCAAATTTACACCTGAAAACAGTAAATTAAGGAACTATTGTAGAGGATGACTCACTGTTGATTGGTTCTGTTCTCATGGGAATTCTGTGACATAAAGCATTCTACCAAAAGTCATAAATTACCCAAACCACAGCTGTTTGTTTTACTTTCTCTTCATCATAAAACTGATTGATCTAAATCACAGCGTTGTGTTCACACCCAGAAACCCACATGACAGTTTTGAAGAAACATTGAGGTGAAACATTAAAACTCCTAAACAATTAACAGTGTTTGTTAATCAATGGCAGGCGTCATTCTTCAACTGATTTTTGTGAAGTTTTTTTTTTTTTTTTTTTTTTTTTAACTTTCAGAAACTAATTCTTGATTGTAAATATGAATGTCAAACCTTTGGGCAACCTAATTCAAGACGGCCGCTTCAGCTAATCAACCTATAAAACAAAAGTAACTATGACTCAGTCCGCTTTACAAATGTTCATCTAAAGCAGGGCTATTCAGCTAAACTGCTCAGAGGGCCACAAACTGAAAACCAAGAGCTCAGGGGCCGGACATCCAGCAGTTATTGACATTAACTAAGTTTGTTTTATGGTTTAAAATCTAGTTTTATTTAAAATGTACTCATTAGTGGTCAAAACTGAGTTCATCCGTGGGCCTGATTTGGCCCCCGGACCACCAGTTGCATAGCCCTGCTCTAAAATACTTCACTTAACTTATTTAATATCCTGATGCATGCTCAATAATCCAGGTAGAAAAATCTAAAAAAAGTTAAGTCTGGTCCTCTG
>JARVGQ010000002.1:27929923-27957288 GCA_031762355.1 Hypsolebias martinsi | reverse complement strand
GGTTGAGGAGCATTAAGTGTAGAACCACTAGACTGAGGAACAGCTTCTACCCTGAGGCTGTTGGACTCATGAATATCTAACCAGGATAATCACTATGAAAAAAAAAATCACTGTAATGCTACTTTGATTGGTGATACGTGCTGCTGATCTCATGCTGCTGATTACCGGGGTATTTCATGCTGCTGTATGAGTTCATACTCATTTACTCACAGAGACTCATGTTCATGCTGCTGTTGTTCGGCGTATTGTTTTTGCATTAGTGTTTGGCATATTTCTTAGTTTATATCGTGGATCCTTATTTACTGGTCCCTTTTACAATTTATATTTTTTTGCTATTGCTGGATGTAACTGGGGCCCTGTGTACGCAATTTTGTTCCACCTCGTGTACCACGTGATGGAAACGACAATAAAACCTACCTGAACTTGAACTTGAAATGTACATAACTTGTTAAGCATCTGAATCATAAATGTCACAAAACATCACAATCGTTCAAGGGTAAATTGTGCTAACAAGACTTTCAGTTCTTCTGCACAGTTACAGTGTTGTATTTCATCAGTGCAGTGATTAAACTGATTAACTCTGTCACCGCTGATGTAGCAGGCAAGAATTACCATCAAAAAGTCCAAAAACACAGACAAAAAGTTTATTTGATGTATTCTGTTTAACTTTATAGGACTAAATTTTGGCTTTTTGAAGTTTTTCGATCAGGAGCATCCGAGTTGCAAAGATTAGTCAACAGCTGAAGCAGGCTTCACAAAAATAGTTAAGTCTCTGAAGCTGATTGCACAAATGCTGTAGACTTTAATTTGGCTTGACACTTACAAAAAAAAAGAACAAAAGACAAACACTAAGCAAACCTCGAGGTAAACACGTATCCTGAATTTTGCTAATAAAATGCAAAATCAGCATATTTTAAAATATGATAAGCAAGTTAGATATTAACCTCACCAGACCTTGTTAGAACTACAGTACTTTCTGCAAATAAGAAGGGCATCCAGTGCAGCCTTAATTATGTGAAATGTATTATGAAAGACAGCTGCAGAGCCTGCTGTGAAGGACAGCGAGTTCTCCACAAACCCTCTTTCACTACCGATGATCAGAAATACCCGCACGTGCTCATAGCAGTTTATTTTAAGATTTAAAAAAATATATATTAACGTGATCATTTTTACACTTGAGGTGAGTGTGGGGGGGAACATATTTATGCGATAGTCTGGAAATGCTCTTACACGTGTGGTTTTTCCTGGATCATGTGAGTCGGTGGTTTATCTTAAAGATAGTAAAACAAACATGCAAGTTTCTGCTGAACTTTCCATAAAGGCATGTTTGCCTCTGCAGTGAGTGTTCAAATCGTCCGGCAGGAGTCTTAACGCTACTTAGCGACATTTAGAGTTCAGTCATGTGGACTTCTTTGCAGTATTTATAAGTGCGGAATGCTGTTTAGAGAAAATGCCATATTAGGGCTATTAGGACTGGATGCCTACTGTAGATTGGTGCTCTAAAGCTTCAGATTATTCAAATGAGTGAGTAAAAGGCGCTTTCCAATTCAAGATACAAATTTATGATCTCACAAGAGGGGGTTTAAAACTCTCACAGGACATGAATTGGATTTTTTTTTCCCCAACTCCGTCCCACTGAGGGACTAGTTCACTGTACCCCACAGAGAGCTTGACCCTAAAACTCTGGCACTGAGCTGAGGACGTCAAGAGGAACACCACATCTTGCATTCTGAAGAGCAAAGAAGGTGGATTTTATTCAGGAAACAGTTAATTGGGAAAAAAGAAAATGGGAGACTACGACGAGGAAACCGCTTTTCTTGGACAAACGGGTCCTTACTTTTGGGCCACCTTCTTCCTACTAAATACAGTTTTTGTGTCAACTGGATTCAATGGACTTTACATCATCTTTGCTGGAGCAGCTCCGAAACACCATTGTTTCGTTCCGGACGTCAACTTGACTGAGGAGTGGAGAAGTGCCATCATCCCCTTGACAACCGTGGGGAGTGAACATGTTCAGAGCCAGTGCAGCAGATATAAACTAGATGTGGTTAAAAATCTCTCCGATCACGGATATGTTCCTTGGAAGGACGTTAACCTCACTGATCTGCAGCAGGAGGCATGTTTAGATGGATGGAACTACAGCAAAGACATCTACCAGTGCACTATAGTCACCGAGGTCAGTATGAGAGTGCAACTTTTTACCAATCTGAGCTCTAGGGGCTCTTGGTTTTTGTGTTTTATACTATTTTTCCACATCTTTTACAGTGGGACCTTGTTTGTGACAACAAATGGAAAGTTCCATTTGCATCCTCAACGCTTTTTGTGGGATACCTTCTTGGGTCCCTAATCTCAGGGCAATTATCAGACAGGTATTTTACATTAAATTATCCTTTAAAATGTCAGTTGTGGTACTTTGCATATTTATGGGTTACATCAACATCTCATAGATGTTTTATTCTCACTAAGAAGTTTGAAAATGCATAAATTACTGGATTGCTTTTGGGAAATAAACTTTTGATTTAATTCATTAAAGTTGAATCTACTGTAGTGAGTGTAAACGGAGGCTTCAGATCAGATGCCAATAAAGGCAACAGCACCATCTGCTGTTAAACTAGATGTTTATTGAGGTTAAATCTTCTAAATCAGGGGTCTGCAACCTTTGCAATCAAAAGAGCCATTTTTTTTTTGCCATTTTGCTTACTAATTATGACGTGCCACTGTGTACTGTCAACTGGTGGCCCCTGGACCACAAGTTTGTTGGAGATGGCTTTTCCAACCAGTAGGGATGATATTATAAAATGAAAAATGTCTAACTATTATTACCATTTATTGATATTTTTACATTTTAATACAAAATAAAAGACCAGATTCATGTAAAGAAAGAAAAAATATATAGGTTTTAACAATTTTGTACAAATTTAAACGTTGAACTTTGCAAGCCGGTGTGAGTTCTCTTAATTGTTGAAGAATTAAGTACTGTATCCTACTTAAAGCATTAAGTTAAAGACAGTACAAAATTAGACAAGTTTGTTGGATATCCAGTTACATTTTTAAAGAAAAATAAATATTTTTGTTTACTTTGTTTGTTTTTTGTGTTTTATTCATAGTGTTATCAAAGTTACTCACCATATTCTTTCTCAGAAACTTGTCTTAAAGATATTCCACAACATTCTGGTGGTTTTGAGAGAAAGATCACGCCGAGAAACTGGAAGTCGACTGAAAGTGTCTAACAAACTACTAGCATGATGTAGTTCACATGTTTTCCTCTGTGTATTTGTACTATCCATCACATTTATGAAAATGACAGGAAATCTGCTAAAACTAGCCATTTTCATTATTGGCATGAAATAAACGTCAGTTTTATTTTAGTTTTGATGAAAGCCTGAAAGAGCCGTTGCAGAGGTACCAAAGAGCCACATGTGGCCCCAGAGCCGCAGGTTGCGGACCCCCTGCTCTAGCCTCTGCGCCACCACTTTCCCCTTTAAAATAAATGGAGCCACTATAATATATAATAAAAACTAAAATGAAGATCATAACAAAACCAGTGCAAAAAAGTAAGTTTTTTCAGCTGATGATAATAATAATATTACTATTAATAACATGAATATTAATAACAACATTATTATTATTATCCTGGGGAAGACCCAGGACACACTGGAGAGACTTTGTCTGGGAACGCCTTGGAGTCCTCCCAGAAGCGCTGGAAGAGGTGGCTGTGGACAGAGATGCCTGGGCCTCCCTGCTCAAGTCGCTGCCCTCATGACCTGACTTCGAAACAAGCGGAAGATGATGGATGGATGATTATTATTTATGGTTTGACCTAGGCTCTGACAGGAACAATTTCTCTTATGTACATTTTTAAAGAGATGATTCTTAGAAACTGGTGTAAACCCTTTCTCTCCCTTAAAGAAATGTTAAAAGGACTGTACTTATATAGCAACTTTCTATCTTATCAAGACACTCAAAGCTCTTTACAACACAACCTGTACCTTCATTTACCCATTCATACAGCACTCTACTTTATCTATACAAAGAATAATCAGTACTTTATCACATTCATACATGATGGGACACACATCAGAGACAATGAGGGCTTCAGTGTTTTGCCCAGGGACACTTCAGCATGTGACTGCTGGTGGAAACAAACCCCGACTCTCCCATTGGCGGACGACTGCTCTAACCACTCAGTCACAGCCGCCCTGCAGAAATAAACACTAGTGCTGTCAAACAACCTGTATAACAGTAAACATATTTTTAAAATTAACTTTCAACATTTGAGACCAACGTAGCTTTACACATAAACTGCTGCAAACATTAATGACTTGCACAACTGACTTATTAGTTCCATTTTAAATATTTAATAACTTTTCACAGTATGGGCACCCCGCGCGACCCGAAAGGGAAAAAGCAGGTTAAAAAATAAATAATAATAAACTCTATTTGTACGCATCCTTTATGATTGTCTATTATTGTCTTTGTTGTCCACTGTTGTCACTCATTGTTAAAATCAGGTCTCTCTTGTAAATGAGTCCCCGAGGCACAGTGGGGTTAACCTGACTAAATAAAGGTTGAATGAATGAAAAAAGATAATGGATGGACCTTATCACAAATAAAATTGTGCAGATGGTCAAGACCATCATCGACAAATGATGGCACTGATGTAATGTAAATACAGCAGAAAATATCGTCTTTGTAGCACATTTAGTCCACTTTTTTTTTTTTTAGTACTGTGCACCTTCTTCTTCCTTGTAGGCGAAATAGACGGTGACAGGTCCAACACTTGTGTGAACTGTTTCTGCAGCTCCTATCACCATCCAGCACCCGATCCCATAGGCCAAACATGGGATACCTGCAACAACAGCACACTCTGGGATTATTTACACTCCTCTGTGACAAAATCTGAAATACAACTATAGATAAGAACCACTGACCCAGATTAATAACTTTCAGCATGTTGAAAAACTTGTCTTCAAAGTCCAGGTTCTGCGCAGGCGCTTTGGAGCAGTGGTACTTCACCAAGGGGAAGCAGCCTGTTCTCAGGATGTGGTAGTTGGTTCCCTGAACGCTCCAGTTAAAGTTAGATAAGCCAAACTGGTCGTTGTGGACGGAGCTGTAGCGGACACAGAAGGAAGTCCACGGTGGGAGTTTGCGCTGCAGCAGGTGACAGGTCAACACCTCGGAGGCTGCTGGCCGCCGAGCCGAGCGACCCCAGCTGCTCGGAAACAGAGCGACCTTCAAAAACACACCGTGGATCTTCCGCAAAGACTCCTTCATGATTTCTAGAATAATCATCTGAACTACATGAAGAACAGGCGGGCTGAACGCTGAACCAGATGGTGTGACTCGTAAACAACAGAGTACTTCAACAAGACTCCTGCTTAACCTCGACGAACAGTCCAGGTCCGAGAAGAGAACTGAACTTACGAATCCTGTTGTCGGTCATGTCCCGCAGCGTCATGTCCGAACGCACACCCGCGTTAAACTCTCATAATTTATCTACAACCAGCACAAACATACACATATAAACCAATAAATATGTTTTCATAATGTTTCCAAACAGACATTAGAGTTAATACGTCAATTTTATTTATGCTAACTGGTACGTCATCTAAATATGTCCGGTCAGAAACACAGAACAGAATATTTATTCTGCCAACATATTCGTGGGAGTTTTAACACTTTTTTTTAATAATTAATTTTTATTTATTAAAAAAAAAAAAAAAAACACGATGCTGTTTGTGAGGACTTTTCAAACCAGGACGTCTTCAGTTACCATACATGCTGCAGAAATAATAAATAAATGAATTTAAAAAAAGATATACAAGATTATTTGATTATTTTTTCTTATACTTTGCTCTAAATATGAAAAATAATATGAATAATTAAACACAACAAGATTCAGAAGATGTAATTTATTTGATTAATAACTATAAGCATTATATATGAAAATACATGTTTTCCGCTCCTGTGTCCTGGAATATCTTGCAAAAACATCTGAAGGGAACTTGATCTCTCTAAGGGACTTCAAACATCTGCTAAGTTCATGACAAAAGCCAACACAGACATGTTCCTGTTTTTAGTATTTTATATCGCTTTATAATGTAGCTGTTCTTGTTCATTTTTTATATCATTTCTCCCATTTAATTTTCATTTTATATGCTTTTTTATGATTGTCTGCTGTTGTGATCTGTTAAAATAGGTCTCTCTTGTAAATGAATCCTAGAAGCTCAATGAGACTAACCTGTTTAATTAAAAGTTGAATGAATGAAAAAAATAAAACACCAAGAATATAGTTAAACTAAGTCAATTCTGTATGTGCTGCTGGTGAGAGTCTGAAGTTCAACAAATACAAAAATTTCAGACCGAAATAAATTTCTGTCAATTTTCAAGACATTTTTTGACGTCTAAGTGCAAACCTTACAGTACAGGTTGAACACAAAAGAGTGGGGGGCTGGGGGTGTACTTGTCCTTGTTAGCAGCACCTTACAAAATCACATACATTTACTAAATAATATTTTTATTGTCTACATACAGAAAATGTTTTTTGAGAATAAAACTGCAGACAGTAGTTTTTTCTTATCAACTTTGTACTGAATGTTTAATGTTTTCTCCTATACAGTATAGTGAAAATTTTTTTTTTACTAAACACAAATGTACATCTATTATCACTAAACAACATGTTCATGATAATATATTACAAACTGTATCTACACTAATTTTATATTTGTAGTTTGTAATTTTGAAGTTTCCATCTAATGTTGATGTCAAAGCAAACTGACTTTTTGTAGAAACATCTTACCCCTCAACACATATTAAGCCTGGTAAAAGAAAACAAAATACTTTAAAGATTTATGATTAAGAGTTGTGCTCTTTTAGCCTGTATACAGCTCAAAGATGCATTTATTAATGTTGGCGTTGGAACTTTATTTGGTAATATTGCACTTCACAGGTGATGCAGCTGTCTCCGCAGCAGGTTTATCCTTCAGATGGTTCTTGTTCCGAAATATAGTCTGCAGCACATCTTCTATGGGCTTTATGAGCTCCTACAGCAAAACAAAGTGAAAAGGTACAAAAGTAAAACAGTGATATGAAGTTATTGAACATAAATTGATTATATTTTCTTCAGAAGACACTGTTCAGCTCACCACAGTTTAATAAAATGCACGTTTCATAAGACAGACAAGATGAAACTGGTACTCGTTAGCATGGTACCTTGAAATTGTTTCCTCCCTGCGTTTTAGCGGATGATATTTGCTGATGAATGACTGACAGATTCTGAGCAAAGGTCACCAGAGCTCCCTGGAGATCCTCTGAGATCGTTCTATTAACAACATTCCAAACAAATGAGTTTACTAATGATCCCCTTGTTGCCCGCTAAGAAACAATCACCTTGTTCATTTGATGCTGGTGGGTAAATGAAACTTTCAGCAGATCACATTTCCAGTCTATAGGGGGATGAGCACAGCGTGATTTAACTGTTCCAGAGCTGTGTAATCTAAAGGATTTCTGTGATGAATTTGTTAAATAACCCTCTGCTTAACAACTTGTGGAGTTTCTAAATTTTACAAAACCAGAGGTGGCATTTTAATCTTGTAAAGAATGGGTTTTACTTCCAGTGCTGCTAAACTTCTCACCCATCTAATATTGTTCTTTGTGTTTCTAGTAAAAACAAAGTTAAATTAAGTGTTATGAAACTTTAAATCAGATACCAAATGAGTTTACAGTGGCAAGGAAATGGAACTAAGGATCTAAAAGTAAAACAATGATAATAACTTTTGACCTTTTATGTAAATGTCACAAGGTCAGGAACAGACTGAAGACATTCATGATTTATAAAATATGATTCAGGGTTATAACGCCTTTTCCAAAATCAAATTCACTTTTCAAGCACAGATTTTCACTCAATGTTCAAACATACCTGTGCACATTTTTCTGACCACAATATATCAGAGATGTAATGAGAAATACTTACATCATACCAAAGCGACATCGCTCACTGCTGTCATAAAAAGCAAAAACAGTGCCTTGCTTCTGCTGAAAGGTGATTCACATACATAGTTAAAAGCACGCAGATTTTAAGTTTCAATAAAAGTTGTCTTTCTAGTTTCTAAATTGATGACATTAATGCCACCCTAACCACATTTTTCACCTATAAGTAAGACTTGTTTCTGCAAAGAGTGGCTCATGCACACTTTAAATCCACAAGGAGACATCTTTGAACGGTGACATTAAAGATGTTTCAAGCAGCTAATTTGAAACATGAAAGCAAAGTTGCCCTTAAAAAAATATTTATTGAGCTTAATACTGAGAAAGAAATACAATAAAACAGCCATGAAACCTGGAAGTCGTACCTTTTTGTTAAACCCAATGCCGTGTAGCTTGCACATCCTAAAGAACGAGCTGTGATACAACATCGAAAGGTTAGGATGAAACAAGTGGCTCCCGATGACCGCATAACCACTGACCACAAGGTGCTGTAAAAAACAGGTAAACATAAGGAAGACATGTTGGATCTATAACACATTTGCAGAGACTAACCTTTCGGCTAATCCCAACCAAAATAGTTAATTCTATGCCCCATTGTCTTTGGGATTAAATCTAAAAAGTTGGGCTGCACACATTCCACACACCCCACACACCCGCACCTCCGTGCACACACACCCTTTAGGTCATTGCTGAGTTTGCATGTGTGATCATTGAACATAATGTGCATTCGGCATGTGTGGTGAACTGCTGGGCCTTTCTTAATTAACTGAAGGGAGGAACAATTAATTCTGCAAAGACACGTCAAAAAAAAAAAAAAAGAGAACCTCAGCAAAGACAATACAATTTTGGGCCTGCAAATGTTACTAAATTTGACAATGAACTGAGGGTATATATTCTAAACACCATATATATATTGTTTGAATAGAGGGATTCAGATGAGTAGCACTAGATGGGTTGAATAGTTAAAAGTATCAGGGCTTAAGAGGATAAAAATGTTGCCGATTCTCTTTCCTGTGGGAGATGAAGAGCGCGGGCCTAAGCCGCAGTGAGCTCAGGAGAAAGCCCCATAACTCGCCGTGAAGGCTGTGTGTTTGCACATGTCAGACCCAGAGCCCTTGCACAACCATAAAAGTGTCCAGCAGGGACTTAATTGTGTTTGTAATATGCAAGTCCCTAATGATGGCCACTGCCGAAGCCATTAACAACTGCAGTGGCTAAAACTGCTGCAGCGAAGCACCAGGCCAGCAGCTAAATGAATGTTTGATAAAACAACACAAGTCGCAGATTAACAAGCGTAAACTCAGGCCTACTGCTAATAAAAGAACGCTATTGTTTATAGACTGGCACCAGGTTGATGAAGTATTCAGGCATGCATAATGAAAATTGTATGAATTATTAATGTGTTGATTATTTAGACTCATCTATCAAAACGATAATGAATTCTGGAACTAAACGCCAATTGAGTCCAGTGCATAGTTACAGTTTTTAGTTGTATTAACTAATAACTAATAAGAAAAAATGTTATTTCTTTGTGATTATCATAGTGGTGTAACCATCTTAGACCTAAGTAAGTCAAAATAATTTAAGCAGACTGCTTTCTTTTGTACATTCAGCACATCCTAATAAAAATCAAAGGAAAAAATCTACATTGATGAACAAATATCAATTAAAACCAAGCTTCTGATTGTTTAAAATAAATATCTGGTCTTACTTTAGCTGCAGCTTGTTGTTCACAGCATTTCCTTCTAACTGGCATTTGAACTTCTAAACAGCCTGTCTGCCAATTCAGCGTTCCTCCGGTCATCATCAGCAGCATCTGTGTCATGGCCAGCTGGTCACTGTAAGCGAGGTCCAGATCGATGACCCAAACCTGCCAACAACAAACAATTAACTGGGCGAGAGCAGATAAAACTTGACACTATTAAATAACCATTTAAAGTTAAAATTTTCACACACAAAAAGGAAACTCCAGTTGTTTAACCTTGTTACAGCTGGGGTTAGCACATTTTGATCTTTAAATGTCGTCAATGCTGAGAGGCAGGTGAATGGAAACAACGATTCTGTGTTTATTGAGGCTATTTTAGGTGATCCAGTTGTGTTAGTGACACGAGCACAAAGTAAATCCTTCTGTGTGTGTTTGGATTCAGTCTGCCCTGAGGTATAGTATGCTTGGTTCAGGTCTGATGAGAAGTAAAGTTCACATATGTATGGTAAATGGCATCATTATAAGTATATTAAGGGGTCAGGTAAGGACGTAGCCTTGCACTTAAACAGGGCTAATTTTGCAGATAATAACCTAATGGCTATGCCCTTTTTCAAAAGTGGCAAATAAATCACCAGTGAAGGAGTTGTTAATAACTAAGTGGCAGTCGGCTGCCTCCTTTAGCTATTCCTATTTGTCAAAGTAAACGCTCCTGCCACTGGATGCAAATTGCTGCCTGTGTGAACCTATAGTTTCAGTGAACTGAGAACTTTTTCCCACTAAAACACAAACATCTGAGCGTAACATCTGAGAGGCGTTCATTTGCTTTGTGAAACAAAGAGTGCAGTCTACGTCTAACGTTAACAGATTAATAAACAGATCAGACAGCGGGTCTATGTGGGGAATAAGTTTCAGTTAAATCTCAGACAAGATTATAAGGGTTTTGGTTAAGCACGTCAAGGTTTTTAAAAACATTTTCAAATCAAAATATGCCAGCTAATGTATTTATTATGGATCTTTTTTTTTTTTCTTTTTTAAATAATCAACTGATTTTGATCATTAAGAAAATAGCGTAAAGGCTCGCAAAATATCACAATATGACACTTAAAAGGTCTGAATGACTTCAGAGTGACAGGAAAAAAAGTTGCTAAACGTGTAAATTTGTAATTGAACTGTAGGGTTTACATAAATTAACATAAAAGTTTGTAAAATTTGTAATTAAAACTGTGATTTTATTTGCAGAACATTCATTTTAAAATGCATTCTTTCCATAAAATACACTGCATATGCAATACGCACTACAAGAAGCACAAGTGTTTTACTTTAGATCCACATTCGGAAAGCCCTTACCTGGATAAAATAACTACTGCAGAAAGAAAAAGTATCCACAACTTGGCAGAATCATGTTGATATGTATCAGGAGTGATGGACACACTACGGCAAGCCATTCACTCAACTCCCCAAAACTCATACTCCCATGTCCCATTGTCGTTCTTAACAAAGCCGCAGGAAATGTAAGCCTGGATTGTACCTGTTTTCTATTGCCTTGCATTTTCATTAAAAACCCGATGCTGCAGCTGTGGCCCCGCTGTTCCACAATGTGAGCAGAGACTGCAAGGGCAAACATATGTGACCCACTTCTTTCAATCAAATAAAGTAGGCAGCTTTTAGCAACAGGTTTGAATCTAAATTGATGTTTAAATCCAGACAGGTTTGCCCACGTGGCTCATCTCTGTCTGAGCTTTGTGTGTGTTAAGAACCTGACATTAAAGTTCCTGCCTCCATTGAAGCCCACGTCGTATTAGATTCTATTGTTATTTATGCTGTCTGTAAATCCGTTTCATTTTTAGGTCAGCATTTAAAAAAAATAAAATAATTTAAAGCAGTTTTTTTTTTTAGCTGTTTAAGTAAACATCAGCATATGTCCCATTTGGATCATTAAAGGAAAAACTGTTTTCTGCCTCAAAGTCAAACTCTTAAAAAACATAATTGTGTTTTTAATAAAACACATACAATTTAAAGAAAAATAAATGTACCCAAAACTGACAAAAATGTAGGAAAATATAGGCAGAACAATGACTGGCTTTTTTAATGCAAAGAAAATATAAGCCAAAGTTGTCACTAAAGTTAAATTTCTACTAGAAAATAAATTACTTTTTACAAAATACCACTCACAGTACTGCACTGCTGTACTCTATTATCACTGAATCCAGAAGATACTACCCTCTAGTGGTGAGCATGTCCTCAGTTAATCTGTAATCCAAACTGATGTTTAAAACTGGGACAGACTACTGAAAATACAGTCATTTTTGTAATTCTAAAATGAATAAGTAAAATTAAACAAATGGGAAAGATTTTAACATGTACAGTATTCCAGATATGTAGCTGCTATATGTATCTATTATAAGTGTGTGTTTTTCAAAACTTTATAGCTTTTTTTTATATTTTCTAAAATCTTTACTCTAGGTCCAGCATTTTCTCCACCATTCTGCCTTTTCCTGGAAAGTGTAGAGCACATTGTAAACCAAGCGTTTCACTTTACAGCTCTGGATCAATAGGCAGCCAATACGGCCACATGTTAGGAGCAGAGGTTAAAGCATCATAAACAAGTCCATTTCAAATATCATAAACCAAGAACCTTTCAACAAAACTTAATCCTGACGAATGAGTTAAGGTTTCGGTGCTGTCTTGCTATAACAATGTAATACATCTGAGCAGACCGCTGCAGGTAACCCGTGACGGGTTAAACACCGACTGGGTATCCTTGTGAATCTGTCAAATCACTTTACAACAACCTATTGCCAGAAAAAATAGGTGCTTCTGAATTTCTCTGCATTGTAAGGTTAAAGGGCAAGCTTTAAATGGTGGAATCAGAGTATTGACACAATAGGGCCTGACAGTTTATTAGATGGCCTTGTGACACATTTGTTCCCTGTGCCCACAGTTTACCTCATCTTGTTTTCAAGATCCCAAGGGGGCAGTATATGTAGGAGGCACCTATCCAGTTATATAGATCCCAACCCAGCTGAAAATTGATCTTTTCCACCAATATGGTGAAAGAAAGCGCTTTCATAAAATGGGCTGCAACAGTACAGCTCACATTTATCATGGCAGCTGCAGCTAGAGTCTTTTATTTCTCTGTCTGCAACTCACCTTCTGCTCCATGGTGCCGTGGTCTGTAAAGGTAGCTAGGCCCACAGAGACATAACCAACAACAAGGTGCTGTAGACAAGCCTGACCCACACGCATGCAGATGGAGTGCAAGGTGTCTGGATGTACTGACGTCTGTGGAACAGTGGACCCTATGACCTCTGGCTGACAGGAGCCGTGGAGCTGGTCTCCACAGGACAGCATGGCCACCTCACCCCCTGGCTCCAGTAACATATCCACTGTCAGATAAGTGACACTTTCTGAAGGGGGATATGCCTCCACTACGCCACCTGGACAGAGGGAGAGCAGAAAAATGGCTGCATGCACAAAACAAAACACCACCTCTGTTAGAGCACCTGAACACTTTTAACAACCAGGCATTAAATTATTTAACGTGTCCTTTCACAGAGGCAACGTCTAGGAACTAAAAATGGTAAATGGACTGTACTTATATAACACCTTTCTATCTTATCAAGACACTCAAAGTGCTTTACAACACAATGTGTCCTCATTTACCCATTCATACAGCACTCTACAAGATCTATACAAAGATTAATCACATCCATACACCAATGGGACACACATGAGGCAATGAGCGGTTCAGTGTCTTGCCCAGGGACACTTGGGCATGTGACTGCTGGTAGAATCAAACCCCCAACTCTCACATTGGAGGACGACTGCTCTTACCACTCAGCCACAGCCGCCAAAAAGGAGGTAAGAAATGCATACTCCACAGGACTGTGTCAGCGCTTGATAAAAAGTGTCTAACCTTGCCTGAGGAAGGTCTTCAGGAAGCAGGACCAACTGGGATAAGAGCAGGTTTTAGTAGGTTTGGCATAATGGGCCAGCCATTCTGGGATCTCATCTAAATATCTGTGAAATACAGTCTCCTACAGGAAAGTGAAAGTGCACATATTGCATGTCAGTAACATCAAACTGGGAACAGGTTTACAGATGTGGTTAATTTATTCTGTTCATTTAAAAATGTGTATTTTACTTTGTAGGTCCCTACATCAAGCTTTGTAAGTGTTTACATCACCAGACACCCTGGATTATCCAGATGACTCCAGTGACTGTTTATGATCCGTGAGATTTTGGTGACCTCGTCAGTTTCTGTGTACGCTGGATGCTGCAGGAGTGTCTATGTGTGAGTGACAGCCTATTATCAGAAGGCCTCAGGAGTCTAATAGCTTTAACTCACAGCCTCAAACCACCTGCCCTCAATAACAACTCTCCTCACCGGGCAGCTGATGAATACTTAAGCCAAGCCCATCTATCTGGGGATCAATCAGGGCTTGACTGGGATCGATATCACTCTTGTTTCTGTAACTACGAAATACCATTATGGTTTCACCACTTAATTATGCTGTTAATTTTTAGCTTTTGCTTTAGGTGACCCTTAAAGCCTTTAGCGACTCTTTTCCCTCCCTCACGAACAGAGTAACTATCAACACCTACTCTAAACCTTTCACTGTCATGTTTTAATATATGTACGGTAAAGCTACAACTGACAAAGTTAAATAGACTGTGAAAAGACTGCCTCCTTTAAATACAGAGTTCTGTACACAAGAGGGTGTGTGTGTTCTACCATTATGCAAGAATCACATTTGCCCAGACAAAAGAAACTGTAAAAATCTGGGCGAAAGATGAATAAATTCAGGATGGAGATAATATCTTTGCTCTTCTCTTGTACTATCTGGAGCGTTACTTTGTTTTGAGTATGTGCTGTTTGGCTTCACTGGAGACAGGACCAGAGATTATGCTGTTGGTATTCCAGTCATGTAACAGCCATCATTATATTCAACTACTGTAAGAGGCGAGGTCAAATGCTGCACAGTGATTCCCTCTATACAAACCATAAAGCAGACAATGGCGCGGCAAAAAGTGTAAGGGAACGGTTGTCATTCTCAACGGAAGAGCAAGCTCACCCCAGGACTTTGCCTGTGCAGTTCACAGAAACAGCAGGACAGGAAGAAACGAAAGAGGTGTATTTTGCCATAAATTATTTGGACTTAAAGCGCGTACAGGGCTCTGTGATAGGATTCAGCTTTTGCTTGGTGTCCACATAAAGCTGAGGGAATCTGGCCATAAATAAAATGGATGCTCCCCCTTTTTTGATTGCCGTTTCTTGATTGCACAGTGGAGCAATCCAGAAACTACAGTAAGTTTAGGGAAATATGAGGATACTGGTTGACATGTCCCATGACCCAAAGTGGAAGAAGCGGGTAAAGATAAGGATGGATGGTTGACATGTTGTGTATTTTTCATGTTTTATTTATTTTTTTAAGAATGCCACATCATAACTTTAATCTCAGCTCATGTATCATGTACATGTAATGTCATTTTAAAGTTCTTTTTGTTGTTGTTGTTGTTGAACTCTAAATACAAGTGAGGCAACAATTCGTCCCGATGTCACAAAAAGTATTTGTAGAATTCAACAAACACACTGACAACAGATGTTTTGAATTCAAGGTAATTATACAAAGCCAGATAATTAGAAACCTAAACTTCTTCATGCTATCACAGATTGCACAATATTTAGACAGACGACATCTGTATGAAATGTCCCTCCACCTCTTTAGTGGTAGGGATTGTCAAATGACCCATTTCGATGACGAACTTAACCTAAATAAGGTTTTCCTTAAGATCTGTTTGTACACAGCATGACGGAAAAAAATACTCCATCTGTTGAAGCTATTAGGTGTAATTTTTACCCTCTTGTGCTTAATGATCCATATGCAAGCTGTGTGAGCGCTTAAGTGTGTGTATGGCCCCCTTCAGGCATTGCATGGTTGAAGATCTACATGTCTTTAACCTCTCTCTGTGTAAATGCTAAAAGAGGCCTGGGGGCTTTCTTCAGGCTGAAACACGGTGCTGGAAGCTGTGGGCCTCACAATATTAGAAGAGAAACACACGTTTTCACGTTTCTCTGAGGGTGGAAGACCCTAACATTGTGGATAAAATAGCTCCTCCTTCATGTTGTGCACTTTTAGTCTTTGTTTTGCACAGCCAGGAAGAATGTAATTGTTGGTAATCCTCTGAAAGACCATGTGGGATTTTTTTTTTCTGAATCGTGCATTTTCATACTGAGCCTTTCAGAACAAGTGGTAACTAAACAAATCAAAAATGTGCACAAACTGAGGACTGTTATACTTTAATTTTATTTTTACCTTTACATTTATTAGTAATGTTAAAGAGAGTTCCACTCTGCAGTGAACACTACACACTTAATTATTGCTTATTTGTTATTTGTACGTAAATTACTGCTGACAATTAAATACAAATCCCAAGTGTTGAATAAATAATAAACAGTTTCATTCATGTAATGATTTGTGCTTGAATCCAGTTGTTTTTGAAAGCATAGAGTCTTTGTAGACTTTAAAAACGTCCCATTTTCTACATTTATTGTTACTGCAGAAAGGTGTGCAGATTGTTAACAACATGCATGCAATATTACTAATGCTATTAATGTGTTAAAGTGCTTAACAAAATATCCACAATTTTTACTAAGAAAATGTTACAGTGCAAAAAAAAAAACCCTTATCAACACAATTTTTTTTAATAATTTTTCGGCATTAAAGGCCAAATTTCTGTTTTCAACCTAAACAAGTACAACAGATGGACAAATGAATGCATTTAATGCATTTCAGAGGAAACAAAGTCGCAATGAAAAAGAAAAGAAACCATGCAATGAGGAGCACAGGATGTGGGCTTTGCTTTGATTAAAAGAGCAAGGTGTAGAATAAAGGCCAGTTAAAGTGTTGTGTCCATATGGCCCAGAAGCCCCGAGGCTGTCGGCCTACACTGGGGGCCTCGGCACTCTTCCCTCTCCATGGGACCCCAGCTGGTGAAATAAACCCCATTACTTTCCTCTGCAGCCTCAGCCACCATTATAGACCTTGGCTGTGGCTCAGCTACTCTCTGCCGTAATTAACAGCACCAAAGCTACAACAATTACTGCCCCGCACCATGCATGCCCTATGAATCAAAGAACCAGCTAACAGGAATAAAACGGAGAGACCCATAAGAAACTCGAGATGACTGCTGTTCTTTCAAATGGAATAAAAAGTAAAATCGTTTTGCTCCAAGCCCACAATCATTAGCCTGTAATTAGTTTACACAAAGCTCCCAGTTAAATGGCAAAATACGGTAATTAACACATGACAGAAAATCAAAGGCTACTTTGTAAGCATATGAGAAATAAAAGCCAGGTGCTCAAAAGTCGTGCACAGATTGCACCTGCAGTAAATGAATGGTTTAACACTGACTAAGCACATTTTATTTACACTCGATATATCTGACTGAGAGTTTATCAGTAATACATCTATCAAATTTTATAAAGAGAGGAATTTGAAATGCTATAACTATATAATTGGCTCGGAGCTAGAAAAGAGTGGACAGTTTTCTTTTCTGCACCAACAAATAAAAAGTTTTACTATCAGGTGCTCAAATGTACTTTTAGGACACAAGGCAGCTGTAAAGTGCAGCTGTGCAGAATAATTATAGTACATACATTAAAAAAAATCCTAGTTGTGTTTTATGATTAAATCGACAAGCAGGAAAGTTACTTAGAGTATAATCGACTGAGCATAACTGGACATGCTTTTGTTTCCTCCCAAAAATAAAAAGTTTATACGTTAGGGAGACAGTTTACAGAAATTAAAAACTGCAACTCATAATAAAACTGAACAATGTTGTTTCATCTCACCACAACATTTAGTTTATCAAGTGACTATAGCAAATCATGTCTTTCATGTACCACAATATGAAATTGAATATTTACTTTACTATAATACTATTTGTTAAGTACTTAAATGTAGCTGTTCTAGTTATAGATATAACAATGTTGCATTAGCATTAGTGTGATGATATTGTCCAAAAAGCATTCTACAGCTATGGAAATCTTCAGTTTACTTTATAAAATCAGTACTTTGAAGGAAGCCATGAGAAGAAGAGTAACAGTAAAAAAAATTAAATAAATAAATAAATAAATAAATAAATAAATAAATAAATAAATAAAGAGTTTAATCAAAAATAATACAAGGAAATCTCCTGAATTTAAATATAAATGCAAAAAAATCAAGCAAATATCAATAGTGTTTTCGTTAGAGGTCAAATATTTATATGGAAGCAGGACAAATAAAATGATCTAAGTCATATTTTTACCTGAGTCCATTCTGAGCCCCAAAGATCAGGACCATAATGATGATAACGCTGCAAAGCCCATTTATAGCAGCGAAGATGACAAACATCGCAGTACGCTGCAGCACGGCCACCATGTTGCCAGTTGATCTTAAAAAGCCAGCGTTGCATATTAATATTTTGAGTCATGAGCTCTGCTAGTGTTTCATGAAGCTAAAACAACAAAAATAAAAAGAACATTACAACTACATGTATAATGTGGTATTCTTCTGTAATAAAGTACAGTACATATATTTGTGTCTTTTGGTGTCTTGCCTGGTTTAGTGAGCAGATATTTGCTTGACCAGGGGGAACATCAACTTCTGCCGCAGCAACAATCCTCCTTCCTCCAGATTTAGGGCCGTAGAGTTGTGAAACAGCTGGTTCTGGACCCAAGATCGGCACATCCAGCTCATCAGCCACTGCCAGGTCATCCATGTGGCTAACTCCGCCCACTATGTAGGCCTGCTGCCCCTGGATCAGGTGCCTGATACACTTCAGGGTGCGTGGACTGTACTTCAGCAGCGTAGACAGACACATGTTATGGGTCTGAGTGAACAAAGGGAGAAGAACAGATGAAGGTAAAAGTGACACCTTTTCTGTCTTCTGTTGTTTCTTGACCTGATTTATCAGAATGTACACACAACAGATCTATTATTCATATAGCCAGCAGGGTTTTGACCTCTCCTGTATTCTAGCAGGTTGAATTGATAAAATCTGCCTGTGGGAGGCCTCCCCTATCCCTCACTTCTTTAATGTGTACTACCAACGAGCTCCTTGGGAATACGACTAATTACTTCACATCTGTATTTATTTGATCCACATGGAATTATCCCTTCTGTCACTGGCAGAATGCGCTGCCAGCCACGGGTCGCAGCGATCCATCTCAGCAACACGTCTGGCACAGTTTAACAACAAAACAGCAGGAAAATCAATAAAAAGAAATGAAGAAGCCCGTGTCATGTTGCACTATCAGTCTAAATAATCCTTAATGGTGGATAGAATAATTTTAAGTTAAAATAAACTGGAGCCACTCCATGTTTTTACTGCGTGGAGGTGAAGAACACAATCCTGGTGGAGCAGCAGATGTGATAAATATGTAAATAAACCAGCTAAAATTAAATTATCTTCTGAAAGCCACCGCAGCAGCTCGTTACAAATGTTATAATTAAGTACAAACACTGTGTTTACAGAAAACTGAAAAATAGTGCAGAAGTTAATTTCAAACTAAATAAGAAACACTGGAAATGTGGTGCTCTCATAGGAAAACTATACTGTATTCAGTATTACCAACCCTCTCTAGCCCCCTCTAGAGGAAAATTGATAAACTACAAGTGATCATGCGAGACCTCCTTACAGTACGTAAATTGTATGAACACTGTGGAAACGCATGTGAGCTTTTATTACTTAAAAATGTATGCCTAAAAAATGAATACTATGAACCTTACAGGGAAATAATCTACAGCTTCTGGAGTTAGGATAGTAAAGTGTCTCTTGCTGCTTGAGGCCTGGGTATCAGCTCCATCTGTGGCTCCATCACAGTTCAGGAGGCTGCTGTAATACTGCAAGATGTCTTCCCCCAAATGCAGCGAGCATACATAGATCACCTCCACATTATCATCTATAATTAACAAAGAGGGCTTTAGGAACTACAACATTACAGTAATGCAAGTCAGCTCTGAAGGAAGACGTCCTACCTCTAACGTCAAACAATCTGCTTATTTGGGTGTTCTGGAGGACGTCATATCTTCTCAGCTTCAGTCGCTGGCTCTGAGAGAAACCTGTCACAGTAAAGACATGCAGTGTTTTCAAACTGAATAAAAATGTGCAGCTCTGCATCTTCAAAAAAAACATGTCACTACCTGGGAATAAAGGAGTGAAAGTGTAATCAGACTAGAGCAGTCTTTTGATTAATTCAGCCTAATAACAAGCAGGTGCAGAGCCTGACGTGTGCTGGGAGTCCTTTTGCACCATGTCCAGCCACAACCAAACTACATCCTGCGACCCCGCCAGGATTTTAGCCTGTGTCGGTCTGGATTTCTGCCTGAGAGAGAATCCTCAGCTGAATCAAGGTAATTAAATGATTGGATTCATGCTAATTAACAACAATGGGGTTCAACTTTCTAATTATCCTTGCTCACACAGCACTCTCTGTAGCCACCCCAAGTGCAAATAAAGCATTCCATCTGCTTGTAATTAGGCTTAATAATTTTAGACAATCGCTCAATGATTTACAATGTGCATGCCTGATTACAGTCTAAATGTGAGCGCTGTGGAGAAATTAGAACATGAACTGATCATAGCTTGCACTCTATGTTTAGCATAAAAACAGTGATTTTTTTTTTTCTTTCTATTTTTTGCATAGCAATCACACCAGACCTTTGTGGCTCTTGTAAAATATTCACCATAATGGCTTTTCATTTGCTTAATCTGCAAATTAAATGGCAATTGAGAGTAAATTGTTCAGCTCCTTGGCATGGGTACTGTCATCATCCAGTGAGTGCTTTCCTGCAGAGAGTCGTTTGAATGAGACAGAGAGTCTGCACCAGGGCCACAGACTGGGGCAGCAGAGTGCTGAGACTGGGGATGACTGCTTCTAGATCAAATGTGTGTGTGTTTGAGTGGGTGCAGAGACAACGAAAGCTACCTAATGAAGGGATGTGGATAATGGTCCTCTTGGACGACTGGATGTGTTTCCAGTTGGCTGCCAGATGCTGGGGACAGAGAAAAGGAGTGATCAGAGAGGAGACAGGCTGAGCACACACACACACACACACAAACACAAATCATCTCATCGCTGCATAGATACAACACACCAAACCAATCTCTCTTGGCTCACAGAAGCAAACCAAGCATGAAATACCACCATAATTAAATTAAGCGTTTACTTTAGAAACATCTTCTTACAATTAATTTAATCAGCAAGGTACATGATGCTACTGCCAGGGGAAGATTAGCAGACTTAATTACCAAGGTATGAATGTTTAAAGAGTGAGAACATACATTTATTGCATGTATACACACACGGTGATGTTCCAACTAAATGAACTTGTAGGCACAGATTAATATTATGTCAGCACTCTGAAAGATGCTCAGGCCAGATGACAGCACAGACATCGAGCGAGAATCAATTTACACAATATTACACATCAAACCTGCGACAGGTATACATTTTTCCCAATAAGATTCTAAATTGAAAGAATGGTAAATAGCAGAATATTTTAAGTAAAAGCATGTACTGTATGTTTTGAACCCTTGTAAAAAGCAGCCTTTTGTAACTTAAAGGCTTGAATTCTAAAAGGCTTCATTCTCTTTTTCCTCCTTGTCCATATTTTCTAGAATGTTGTCTTTATTTGTGGGAGTATTTTTAAACATGTTTCTGTTCATCTCTAACTGGAAGCACTAAAATAAATAAAACTGTGGCAGGGCGGTGGTGTGTAGTAGTGTTTTATTTGTGTCCTTCTGTTTTTTACAACTATTTTGGAGCACTAAAGACTTCACACTAGGTATTTAAATAAATTTAGATAAGATATTACTATTTTGAATAGATGGGAATTTTTTTAAACAAGATTTTTTACAAATGATAACAAGAAAAACTCCTAAATAAATCAGTTGAAAATAGGCCTGTCATGATAACCAGTTTTGCTGGGTGATTAATTGTCTCAGAAATGATTGCAATAAATGATAATATTGTTTGAAATTTGGCAATAATTAGTAATTGTTGTCCAATTTAAGAAGATATGTTGGTTAATTTCATTTTGAAAGTAGTACATCTTTTGACCACTGGATGGCAGTATAAGACAGTTTGAACAGAAGGATGGATAGTGAGGGAGCGAGCAGCGTGTCTCTATAAGAAAAATGGGAGGGAGGCCCCTTGACATGACATGAGCTGTATCTCCTTCCTTTTTTTCCGGTTCTCAAAATGGAGAACGCTCGGTGTGGTTTGAACTTTTGAGCATAGCATTTTTCACACAAAGCTTTTAATAAAAAAAATTTTTTTAAATCGTAAGTTCTCAGCTTCTTTTTTCAGAGAAAAACAACTTTTTGTACGAAGTCACGAGTTTCAACCGTGAATTTTGGAGTTTAGACAAGACGGAGATTTTTCCCCGAGGTCGGCCTGTTAGCTTAGCGCGTAGCTTAGCTTCTCAGCTTAGTTGCTTTTAACAATCCAAAAGCGTAATTTTGGATGATTAAAATGGATTTTAAAGAGAAAGTGAGGGGTCAGTGAAGAGCACCGGAGTTGACCTTTTGTCATCCAGTGTCTTCAGTAGAAAGAGAGACACGAAGAAATGATAAAGCCGATAAATGAAAATGAGGTTGATAATTTTCATTTATCCTGCGATAAACTGATTTATTGTTTATCGTTACAGGCCTAATTGATAATTAATATGGTAAGACACAAAAGACAAATCACCAACATTTAGATGTAAAAACATCACCTGTGCTCTCCTGCGATGGTTTTCTAACTGACTAAGCCTCCGTGCCTGAAGGGCCTTTTTGACACGACACCTCTGAGCGTGCCCCCACCATGACATTGCGATAATGTGTGCGGCCCACTTGCGCCGCAGGTGCCACAAGTAGGCTGTCCTGGCCGAGTAGCGCCGCCAGCAGGACTGTATATGGATGGCGGCGGCCTCCATGCCTCCCTCTCCCTTGTAGCGCTGACCTGGGCGTGAGACCAGATCTGATACCTCCTCCTGATTTTCAAGCACTGACAGGAGAGAGATTGCTGACGGGGCCTTTCTCCAACCAGCATCCCAACTGTGACATACGTCCACGAGACGCTCTCCACTGACTGTAGCTAAAGGCACTGCAAAGTCCCTGAGCAGCTTTTTCAGGTCCTCCAGAGCATCAAACACACTGCCCCAGCACAAAGTAAAGCTCTGCTTGAAGTGACAGAAATCAGCCGCCGTCGGGTCGATCTGCCCTTTTGTGATTGTAAAGGGGTATCTGGTGATTTTATCACGAACTTCCACTGCCAGGTTCTGGAGACCAAACAGAAACAAATGAAAAGCTTAGAACAGTACCATCAAACATGTTTTTATTACTTTCTTTCATAAATTAAATTTAAAATATATTCAAACCTCTTAAAGTGATACCTGAGGGGTTTTAGACAGAGGGCTGACTGTGTCTTGCACCTCGCTCTTTAAGTCCATGCTTTTAGAGGCTGTGGATTGAGGTGGCGTCTTTGAAGCGTGCAGAGGTCCACATGCATCAACTTCTTTCACAGCACTGGATTCTGAATTTGTTGGACCTTTTGGCTCCTTGTGGTACACACTGTTGGATTCTGTTGGGTCAAACAAATAAATACCAGAGACCAGTCTGGGAGTGACTCGTAAATAATATCTAGTCATCCTCTCCAGTAAATCAACACTCAAAATCTGTAAGGTATTTAAAACAAACAATGCCAAAATAATTGGTGTAATTAGTGTGATATGAAAAGAGAGAAAACATAAATGTTTGACAAAGCTGTAAGAGCTTTAGTTTCTGGGCAAGCCTTTCTAAAAATTCATATTTCATAACTTAGAAATCATTATGGGGCTTTTATGAAAGCAACAAAAACACTTAAAACTCAGTATTGGATATTTTCTATGAATATACGGTATTTACTAAATACGTATACTGAATAATTAAAAATATATTGCAAATCAAAGTCATGCATTGTGTAAACTGTTGTATTCTGAGAATATTAAGGGTGCTAACCCATTTTAGAAGAGCAGGAGTCCTCTCTGTGGTGGAAAGAAGGAGCGCTGTGTTTAACGGACGTATAACAAAGGTTCGGTGGAAGCACTGAGAGCACAAGAGCAAACAGTTGTTAAAACATTGGGCCGTTCATGGTGGATAAAAATAATAAAAATGTAAATTCTTCAAAATTTGCCACTAACTATAGGAGGTAATTGGGAGGTAGAGGAGGAAATAAATAAAATGATCAGCGTAACAGAGCTGAAGTAATAAGATGTCGATCAACCTGTCTCCGTGTCGTCTTCAGTTCTAAATGAGGAGCGATGTCCTTCTGGTTTGGTAACACGATGACGGGCCTCAGAGCGGGGGCTTTGTCTCTGATGGTTAATCCAAACAAATGTTTTATGGTTAGATCTTCCACACAAAAACAGCAATGCAGGTCCAGCTACTGTTCAAAGAATTAAATAAAATGCACAAAACTGAGGCAACATACCGGTAATTATGAAATTTTATTTGATTGATTCGGCTTTATTTCAATCATTGGAGAAATCTAAAACTAGTTCAGGAATTCATATCTTTATTGCAATTAAATAGTTAACTCCAACAGGCTGAGAGATTAGATACAATTACCGTAGTCTTTTGTTAGGTTTTTTTTTTTTTACTTTTTTTTTTACTTTCAGATTCAACATACATGGTTCTTTTCTGCCTTGATAACTAATTTTGGTGACTGATTCAGTTATTTATCAATATAAACTATTATCATTAACAATTATCTATGCAGCAGTGAAAGAAAAACTCAAAGTAATGGATTATTTTTGCAATAGCCGTACTATAACAAATATTTTTACACAAGTGACAGCGAAATACAAAAGAACAATAGATCTTGTCCCAGTTTAAGATCATCTGTTTCGGTTGCAGCCGCTGTTTTTCTGACAATAATCAAACTCAAATGGCTCACGTCTTACAACAACTCAAAGTTTCTTCTCTCCAGACTAATTTTCTAATGTCCTCGTGTTGTTTCTTTCATTCTCCTCAGACCACTGAGCACTATGACAGACCAGGGGTAGGAGCCAGGTGCTGGGAGATTTTCCACTCACAGGCACACATCTGTTTCAGGCGGGGCTAGGAAAAGGTGCCACCTTTTGTAAAATTGCTAAAATGCAAAAAAAAATCTCATTCCCTGGCACAGGTATGGAGCAGAAAAGAGCTGTGCCGAGTTGCAGAAGGCGGCAGCAGGCAGAGAGCCAGTGGTTAGCAGTTGGGGAAGCTACGGCTGTCTTATTGGCATGCTGGAACAGGTAGTGGATTCTGTCTTGAGACAGCTGTAAACCAGTAGCCCATAGCACAGCAATCAGGTGCCTGTTTCTTTAGAAGAATGCTGATGTGCTGCAATCTGCTGTTTTCCGCTTTCTGCAGCCAGAACCTCCATCTCTCCTGGATCAGAGTGACAGTCTTGGCCTCTATTTCTCACGTCAGGAGCAGATTACCAAAAACATATTGGCAAAGAAAGTGAGTAAAATAAATCTAAAACTAATGCCGACCTTTGCGAAGATGAATTTGTTTGCTATGACAGAGGCTGGATGTCATCACTAAGTCAGGTGACCTTTATGTCACCGTTTGTCAGAGCACGAACCCGAGACCTGCACCATCACTCTTCACTGCAGCATGAAGTGTCTGAGGAACAGGCAATGCAGAATATTTGTTGCTGTCTATCAAAAACTTTGTATCGATTTCTAGTATTTTTTTCTAATGCACTGACATATATTAAAAGTCCTAAATTTTAATGTAGAAAAAATGAAATGCAGTGAGTATTAACTCATCAACAAAGACAATGCCTGCTGGAATTGAGTTGAATTTAGTTTAAGTTTAATACTTTGAGTAAATATTGGTGCAAAGCAGCAAGATTCATGTGTAAAAATTGAACTTACTACAAAATAATCACACAATAAATATATTATAAAAGTAAATTTAACAGATGACATCGGTATTTACCACCACTTGCTTTTTAGTTATAAGAGTCATGATAAATGGTCATACAAAGTATAATGAACAAAATGAAATTCAAAATGAATATTTATGAAAATCATAGACTCCAATGTTAACATTAAACCATTTGATTTAAAATTATTTTATTGATTAATATAAACGCATGCATTGTATTTTCTTGTCTTACTGTAAAAAAAAATAGTGGAAAACATGAAAATAACCCCCAGATAAATTTAAATTTGTGCAAATAAATAAATAAACATTTGCTATGTTCTGGTCAAAAGTAACATTCTGCATTTTTGGTATAAACTGCTGTCTATGTAAGAAAGATCATATAACAAGTGTTTTAATTAGATTAGATTACACAACAAATGCATGTTTAGCTCATGTAAAAAATGCATATAAAGTTAAATTAATTACAACACTGTCATGTACATCAAAGTTCATGCTCAATAATCCAGGGAGAAAATCCAACAATGTTCAGTCATGTCATCTGGACAGTTTATTTATTTATTTATTTATTTATTTATTTATTTATTTGAGACATTTTGTCCTTCAACCAAGGGACTTCATCAGTCCGAGGAGACACAACAAACTCAGTCCCGCAAGCAGCACACCCACATAGTGGACCAACCAGTTGGCTGGTGATAAAATGGTTTTTGGGGCCCGCCATCTTTCCCGTTGACTCCTCTTGAGGCAGCCATAGCCAAAATGGTTCAAAACATCAAAGTTAATGCTCAATAATCCAGGTAAAAATTCCAACAATATTTAGTCAGGTCATCTGAACGGTTCCTTGTTGTTGTTGTTGTTGTTGATGAGACATTTTGTCTTTCATCCAAAGGACTTCATCAATCTGGGGAGCCACAGCACACCCACTTAGAGAACACCAATCAGTTTGCTGGTGATAAGATGTTTCCCGCCCCCACCCCCCACCACCGTCCCTACTGTACTTAAGGGACTCGGTTTGTTTGTGGCTCCTCGAATTGATGAAGTCCTTTGGATGAAGGATGAAATGGCTCAACAACAAAAAAAGGAAACCGTCCAGATGACCTGACTGAACTTTGTTGGAGAAGTGAAATATGTTACATATCTACAGTATGTTTTATGCCAACAGGTCTTAAGAGATCAAGGCAGACTTCTTCATTTACTGAATTGAAAGATGTTTACTCTGCTCAGGTTGCACAGAAATAACTCAATATTTTAACTGTATTTTTTTCTCTTAGTAATAATACTAAGAATCTATGCATACAGTAAGTACAACTGGAATGGGGATAATAACTAGTATTAAAGTGTTATGATCATTAGGGCCTCAGTACAGTACTTTAAAAATAAAAACAAATTACATGTACTTCAGTACGATAATATAGCTGAACAGTATTGTCTGTGAACATATTTTTCTATTTCCCTCCAAAAGAGCATGTTTCAGATATATAAAGAAAAACAGGTGCTAGTAGTAATATATCACTTTTTAGGGTGGTTTAAAGACATTTGGAAAGCAACACTGTTTTTTTTTTTTTTTTTACATAATGTCTTATGGATTTTGGAAATTTAGGAACCACATATTTCTTCTAAGCAAAAATGTGTTTTTGTTATCTTTATGCAATGATATTCATTCAACCTTTATTTAGGCAGGTTAATCTCATTGAGCCTCGAGGACTCATTTACAAGAGAGACCTGG
>JARVGQ010000002.1:27870643-27880661 GCA_031762355.1 Hypsolebias martinsi | reverse complement strand
TATTGGGTAGATCATTTTGACTTGGTTGTTTTATAAGTAGCTCGCATGCTGAAAAAGTGTGAGCACCCCTGATTTAGAATCTAAAAACATCAAACACATTAACTCAGCAGTATAAATATTTCTTAGGAGGGATGGAAAAATATGTGCACTCCAGTCTGCAGCAGAAAATATGCCGTTTCCACACAAGTTTCTCATGACCAAATAGTTTTGTAGAATATTGTGGTTTATCTTACCATCAAACTTCATAATATGGTACTAAAGAACTTTACAGCTATTATGATATTGACTTTAGCAATTTGAAGTGAGCAAACAACAACAGTAACTTTCTAAGTGGAGCACAAAAGGTCACTGATTAATTACAGTTCAGCCCCGGGCTGCCGGGTTATTATAGCAGGGTAAAGATCACTGGGGGACTAATAATGACCCCGCTTTGCAGCCCAAATAAACCCTAAACAGGAAACAGGCCAGTCTGCACAACATTAAAACTGCTCCAGTCAGCTATCACAAAATCAACTGATATTTTGTCACATACACAACTGGTAAACTGAACAAAAAATATGAAAATAAATTTAAAATAAACACTAAAGTTACTGTAGATCAGCTGATCTCTGCTGCTTCTTCAAACTGCACTCTATTGTGCCCTGCAGCACGTTGCCGCTAAATGACTTGCTGCTCAGGAAATGTCTGGCCTGCTAAATGCACGTTTGGACCACCATTTGGCATTGAAAACTTGAAGTGGGCAGACTTTTGTCCAAATAAACACAATTAGAGGGTGGATGTGCTGTCAGAACGACTTAAAGAAGGCATGTTTAAAATGTATTTAAAAAATCCCTTTGGGTAACTGAAGGCAATATCAACAACAACAAAAAGAGCACCTAGTTTAAAGAGCATATATATTTTTAACCATTTAGGAAGGAAAGAAAACGAGTGCTTCTCCATCTCAAAATAAAACAAAATTCAGCCTCTTCACATTCCTTTAAACTTTAAATTATGCTTCATTTTGAGAATTAAACATTTTCTTCCCCCATCAATGTTCTGAATGCTGGTATGTTGTGAACTGTCAAGCTGTGTAATAAGGCTGCTTTCAAAAGATTATAGTAATTTTAGGGCATATTTTTTCTGAAAGACAAAAGATCCAGAAGAAAGGAGTGTCTCATTATATCTCCTAAAAATCAGCTGTGAAAAAACCTGCTCTGAGGACAGGCTACATAAGAGTGCTTAAGTACAGTAAACCCTTTGTTTGACCAACGTGTGTCACAGACCTTTCTTTAAGACCCCTGGAAGCGTGTTAGTTTGTATAAGATAAACATAAAGTGTGTGTTACCACCAGTGAAATCAAAACGGAAATAATCTTGACTGACATTCTACGTAAAACTAAACCACTGGCAACGAAAATGTTTTGTTATCCTCAAGATCTCAGGTCAAATGACACTGCTGATGCATGCCCACATACACACACACGCATGAACTTATCTAACTAATCTTCTACGGGATTATCAAAGCCTGTTCATGCAAAGGTAAGCCTTAGCTATTTGCAGAACTAGCAGAATAATGGTGACACATCCCAGTTTGTTAAGGAGTCATTTTCTCCAGGAGGATGAATTTCTTCTACAGACTCACTGACATCAACACAAATTAATAAAATTAAATTATATTTAAAAATATCATGTAAAGATCACTATTTCTAACTTGATTGTGTATTACATCATGTCAGTCTGGGTGGTTAAAACAGAATGCATAGTGTGTCCTATTAATTTCATAACTCCAAAAAAAAAAAAAAAAAAAACCTGTTAATGACATCAATTAGTGTTTTTATATGAGCCACAGAACCAAAACAGGTTCCAGGTTGGAATAAGAGTGTAAATCAAACAGTTTGTTACTGGTACTTGAATATGGTAAATAAAAGTACTGTTTAATCTTTTGCACCTCACATTTATTTCCCACTTCTGGTCCTAGTTGGGCAGCACAGTGGCACAACTGGTACAGCTGCTGCCTCTCAGCGAGCAGGTCCCTGGTTCAAATCCCGGTCTGGGGGCCTTTCTGGGTGGAGTTTGCATGTTCTCTCCGTGCCTGCGTGGGTTTTCTCCTGGTACTCCGGTTTCCTCTCACAGACCAAAAACATGCATCTTAGACTGATTGGTAACTCTAAATTGCCCCTAGGTGTGAAAGACAGAGTGAATGGTTGTTTGTCTCATTTGTCTCTATGTGGCCCTGTGATGGACTGGAGACCTGTCCAGGGTGTATCTCACCCCTCGCACAGTGATTGCTGGACATGGGCACCGGCAACCCGTGACACAAAATGGAAGAAGCGGGTAAAAGATAATGGATGGATGGACGGATGGTCCTGGATGCTGTCTGTAACTCAGCTGAATTCATAACACTTGTAATCAGCACCTCAAGGACCAAAACACACAGTGTTTAGAAAGTAGATGACATTAAAGAGATTTTATTAACTCTCATCAATCCCTAAACTCTGACCATTTTTTGTTTTTCAACATGGGCATTAGGGATAGGGGGTAAAACCTATGTTTAAATGCATCATGGACAAGGAAGTGTATGAATCAATTTATACAAATCTAAAAAGCTTTCTGCCCTTTTAAGAGTCAGCAGAGTGGTTGCTGTGCAGTGCCATTTGACCAGTGTCCCCAGTCACTGAAAGATTTGAATAGTTGAACGTTTGTAGCTTTTGAGAGGAGTGCTTTTCTGGAAACTGAACATGAAATGCACGCTAACCTTAATGTTTTTGGTGCATGATTTGCAAGTGGGAAGGAGTTATACTGTGTATAAGAACAGGGGTGTTTTTTTCTCCCATTTTTGTCCAAGTTGGCAGAGTTCCATCCACCGCTAGGCACAATGGTGGAGCTGGGGGTGGCCAAGGCCACCAGTAACCACCCCCTGGCTCCACCATTGCACCTGGTAATGGATACAACTCTGTGGCATCTCTTTGGTCATCCCAATCATTTGAGGAAACTATACTTTTGAGCAACATAAGAAAATAGAAATCATAGTTTCCTCAAATGATAGGGTTGACTTACTTACCTGCATACATGCATGCATACATAGAGGAAATTGGCCCATTGCTTATTTTTCAAAGTATCCAGCTCACTTTCTTTCTTCTTCTGGCGAGTCATCCTCCTCCATCTCACTCTGTCCTCACTCCAACTACCTCCATGTCCTCTCTAACTGCATCCATCTCCTCTTTGGCCTTCCTCTGTCCTTTTCCTGGCAGCTGCATTTCTAACATCCTTCTACCAATATACCCACTGTCCCTCCTCTGGACATGTGCAAACCATCTCAGTCTGGTCTCTCTAACTTTATCTCCCAGTTGTTCAACCTGTGCTGTACCTCTGATGACCTCATTCCTAATCTTATCCATCCTTGTCACTCCTAAGTGGAACCTCAACATCTTCATTTCTGCCAAAGTTGCACCAATACCAAAATTCAAAACACCCTTCTCCTGAACAAGCTGAATCTTTTGAATAATTGTGGAACTAGATTAATGCTGAAAAACATATGGAAGAAAAATGAATCACAATCGTATGAATGCTTCATAAACATTCACACAATTATAACTTTGTTAGAGTTTCATTACGATCCATTCGGAGGTTCATGGATATTTTGCTAACAGGCAAACAGGGTTGACACCAACAGTTAACCCAGGGTTTCCAGCAAAGACATTGCACAACATGTAGTGTGTGATGTGAATGACTTTCAGCTGCCACACCAAATTTGACCTCAGTATATGTAAAACTGGCTGAGTTATATGTCTTGACTAATTTTGATTTGCTGTGGCAGCCATCTCACATTCGATGGGTCCAAGCTGACTCTAACAGTTAACGGCTTTAAAACCAGATCTCATGCATTCAGTTAACACTCACATTACGTGTTGGTAATGAGTGTACAGGTAAGTCACAAACCCTAACGCTACAAGATTGACATCAGTTTTTACGTCTTTGTCAAAAGTCAAAAACATTCTTCTCTCAGTTCCCAAAGAAAGAGCCATGGTTTCTCATTCTCCATTTGGTTTCTCAGCAAGCAAAGAAACATAACAAAACAGAACCAGGGACTTAGACGCCTCGGCTCCTGAGGGGAGGAGAGGAGGAGGAAGAAAGACCGCAGAAAAGAAAGTTAGGCTGGGTCTAAGTGGTGTTTCGGCAGCTCCCGCCACCCAATCAGCCCCAGTCCACACAACCACCGTCTCTGAAGCCAAACCTCAAGCTGGAAGCTTGGAAGGTAAAGCAGTGTGACTGCATTTCCTGAGTCCACCCCACTTAAACTCACAATATGGAACATATTAGGAGGACTGAAAAAAAACAGGGGGGGCGGGGGAGGGGGGGTAGCGTTCCTAGATGTTCTCTTCGACTCGGGGAAAAAAATGTCAGACTTCTTTAAAACTTGTTACAAACTGGGTCTGTGGAAATACTTGCTAGAGCCTTTAGTGAGAATAATGAGCGTGATTTACAAGTACTTTCCTAAAATTGTAGACTCTGCGTTACGTAAGTGTACCTTAAATTACTTAGTGCAAAGTATAAAGTGAGCTATGATTGGTTCTTTCAAAGTCACATTGAAAAAAACAAAAGCAAAAAAAAAAAAAAAAAAAAAACACCACAGGCCAGGACAACCACAACCATGCAGGCCCAAAAATATGTATCAGAGCACGGCTGTAATGCTCTGCACTCAGGAGCTGCTGCCTCAGTCTGAAGCAGAAGGTCTGCCAGTAAAGCAGCTCTGTTAAAACCAATATTAGACAGAAATTCATGCAAAACGAAAGAAACATTAAAGTATGAGTTTCTAACAGTTCTAATAGAGGAGAGCTCACAGCCTGCTCCCTTTCATGCCAGATCTCACCTTTCATTGAGAAATTATGGGAATTATAGCCATTTTGATCAAAACCTTGAAAAACAACATTTTGTGCAATGACACGCGAGATTGCAATGTCTCACTTGTAGCTCTTGGAGTACGTGTTGTGAATGACTGTCGGCTATCGCATCAGATTTTAGCTCAATTTTTTAAAGATTCACTGAGGTATCTTACCACCTAGCATCTTGAATTTGAGAGCCTCCAAAAGCTAATCAATTGCAGTTGTACATCAAAGTTCTGAGAGTTTTGTTGACAAGTGTCCAGTGGTTCATGAGATATTTTGCTAACAGAGTTGACTGTAGATGGTCTTTTGACAAAGATGGCACAGTGTTGGGGGCAGTACTCAACTAATACACACTGAACTTTAGCTCAGTACTATGTAAATTGTATGAATTTTAGTCATATTTGTGTTTTCTGAAGCTAGTTGGATGTGGCGGCCATCTTGAATTCATCTGAGTCCTAAACATGTTTGGTTGTACAGTATTCTTCACGGTTCAACTTTCGCGTACTCACTCTTTCGTGGTTTTCAACGATTGTCAACTTTAATATTACTCAAGGACTGGGAAGGTACAAGATAAAACGTTAACAGGAAAAAAAAAAACATGTGGACAGGCGCCACCATTTTGTGCTGTAATTTCCTGAGTATTGAGCGTACCTGAAACAGCACCCATTAAAAAAAAAAAAAAAAAAAAGTACAAACATAGGCCACACTAGTCTAAGCTGTGGGTAACCATGTTGTAACATGAGATTCATAAAAAAAATTTTATCTTCTAATTAAATACGTATTGGTAACAATTACGTACAGTATTTTTTTTCTGAACAGTGCACGGCTGGTAAAAAAAAAAAAAACAGTAGCCTACCATTTATCACTATCTTTGTCTTCCTCCTGCGTGCCTTAGCCTGTCAAAAAAATAATTACAAAAATCCACAAATTAGCTTCAGCATTGTATAAGCCGCTGTGTTCAAATCATGTGAAAAAAGCAGCGGCTTATAGTCCAGAAATTACGGTATTTTCTTTCAACAAGCCAACACTGCATCGCGAGTCAAAAGAACTACATTACCCAGAAGCCAACAGTGCTTTCTGCTGCTGCTTTCTGCCAAAATGGAGGCAAAGTTTTGATCCGGTCCAAACCTGAGTAAAAAGTTTGGTCCATATTATTTGTGACTTTGGTGCTGAGTGGATACAGAGTCGTATGGAACCAACCGGGAATTGGACCAGAACTCCTTCCAGCTTCATCGGTCAATCTGAGTGCTCCTTGCCAGCCCAGGGAGCCTCTGGAGCGGCTGTAGAGAGCTGATCAGAACTGGACCAAGGCTGGTGAGTACCCATATAAAATTTTGCAGTAGCTCCTGTACAGTACATACGCATGTTGGTAAAATTACGTGGATTTAAGAGTTTAGAACATTGCAAAAGTATAGAAAGGGTTTATAAAGCCTTAAATAAATATAGCGTTCCGACTTTGCAGTTTTTCACCTATCGCGGGGGTGTGTGAAAAATAATCCCCGCGACAATCGAGGGACTACTGTAGATGGAAACCTAATGATTACTTTCTGAAAATGTCATTGAAATTTGTTCAGTGGTCCATGAGCTGTTTAGCTAATGACACAGGCAAACAGGCGAAAACACGTCTCAGTCTCTGTCCACAGCAGCAGGCAATTATGAACTCTTGTCTTGTGTAGGAGCTTCAATCATTCAAGAACTTTGCTTTTAGAGTGCAAAAAATCCGTTTAGACCAGAGAAACCAAACAGTGTCACTATTCTATGCACTTAAAGTCTGTAAAGAGTAACTTCATCCAGTCTGACTCAGTCGTGAAAATGTCAGACGCAGAATGCAAACAAAGTACAACAGCCTTTACTGTGACCTGCCTTTTGAAGTTATGTCCCACGTGTGATGGGCCAAACACGCTAATTCAGGTTTTTCAAACGTTTAATAAACTTGCCACAATCAGAACCACATTGCGCTCATGAGTCGACTTTGGGAGGCGGCAATGACTGAGCCTAAGGGTGTGTTAGTGTGTGTGCGCTCACACTGTGGCATTCTTTTAACCTCTGTGGAAACTCACTAAAATAAATCCTTTGCATACGTCAGAGAGGCCCCTGCGCACCCTGTAATTACAGGCGGGAGGGGATTTGCAGAGGAGCATCAGGACCGGGCTGCTTTTGGCTTCTGGGGAAGAAAAAAAACTGTAAATGCTTACTGTATGGCCTAATCCAGGCTTGGAGAGCTGCAACACAGAAGCAGAAACATGGTTTGTCATTCAGCAGCGAAAATGTCACCATGGAAGGCAGTTTTTGCAAAATATATTGTGTATTCAAATGAGCTTGTAATGTTTGTGGATGGACTACACACACCTTTGACACGTAAGCATCAGTCACACCCCTTGTCTTAAATTCAGCTCATAAGAAGCTGGAAAAGTACCTGAAAGAGTAAGCCTCTGTATCCCCATCTTGCACTGTGTGTTAGCCCATAATCCTCTCTGAGAGCGTGGATCCCCTGCGCACTTGCATGTGCTCGCACGCCCAGTAAGTGGCGAGCACGGCAGCTGCTGCGAGGAGCCGTAATTAACACTCTCAGCCAAGGTGAGAGGACTTCCGAGGGCCGCCGTTCATGAGAGACAAGAGAGCAGGAAGCATTCGGCGTAATCTTTGTTTCAAACGGTCCTGTTACCTCAATGGGCTTTTACTGGGGCCAGATGTTTGGGGTGGGGTGGGGGGTGTCACCATCAGTAGCTGCAGTGTGTTCACATCTGCTTGGCTTGGCTAAGCTACTAACTCTGCTTGGATCTACTTTAACTCTCACTGTAAAAGATCCTGGCTCATAACGTTGGGATTACCTGTTGGAGCCAACTGTGTCTGTTGGCAAAGAATCTCATGAATCATTGGACACATTTCAACAAAACCCTCAACAAAGAACATTTACAACTGATTAACCTTTGCAGGGAACCAGGTCCAAGTTGGCCGCCACAATCAACTGACCTTAGAAGTAATTCCCAACACATAAAACCAACAGATCATGTGAGATAGTGAAAGGCACAAATGTGACGAGAACCACTTTTGGACCATCACAGCAACACCAAAACAGGAAAGGTTTAAATATGTTTATTGTAAACACGCTCTGGTCGAGGTCTGGATCCTGGGGCCGGTCCGATCTTCTGTCTTGATGGTTTGACTTGGGCTGTAGTCTCGCTGTTGCCTGTGATGTCACTCAGGGAGAGTGAACAGCAGCAGCGGAGCGGTCCAGGAGCGTTGAGAGTCCAGAAAGGGGAATCTAGGTGTGGTCCAGTGATCATGGCAGGGGTCAAACACAGGGAAGCAGGGAGCAGAAGCCAGAGCCAAAGCGTGATCCAAAGACTTAGTCGAGAGAGAATGTAAGGTTGGTACCGAGGTCAGATGAGCAGACAGTCCAAAAGGGCAAGGCAAGGTGAGGAGTCATAAAACAGGCTGAGGGTCGAGGTAAAAAGTCAAAACAAGGTAATTCTGGATTTCTACTACTTGGTGAAGTTCAGGAATCTGGCACTGAATGAAGGTGAACAGGTAGCTGAAGTAGGGAGATGAACAGGTGCAGTGAATGAAGGCTGACTGCAGAAACCAGGCAGAGGCAGAGTGGAGCTGAGTGATGGACATGAGCTGGAAATACTTGGCCGGGAGAACAAAAACATGAACACATGACAAACAGAGGCAGGTGAGGGGCAAAAATGTGACAAGATGGTGTAGAAGAAGGGAAGCCGACTTGGTACCTGAAAGTCCCAGGTTCGAGCCCCAGTCATTGCACATCTCGGGGTGTCTCTGAGCAGCACACCCTATCCCCAATTGCTCCCTGGGTGCTTTCAATAGCTGCCCACTGCTCCACTTGGGGGTGGATGGGTTAAACACAACCAATTCCAGGTCTCTCTTGTAAATGAGTCCTCGAGGCTCAATGAGATTAACCTGCCTAAATAAAGGTTGAATGAATTTAATGTGATGTTTGATTTTTGGCAACAAATAAGTAGGATTTTTGATAGTTTAGTGCTTGCTTTTTTTGTTTGGACAACATTTGCTTAAATCAGCATCTATCTTAAATATTTAGACCTGCCACATGAAACTAACTTTTGAAATGAACACAAGTTCCCATAAGTGCGAGTTTTGTCTTGTTCTGTCTGACCCGCGGTTCCACCGAAACTTTGGCCCTTTGCTTCACTTAAACTTGATGATTCGCCTTCTTTAGGCGGAGAAATCAATTGACTCCCTAAATGTATTGCCACTAGTTGGTGTTGTATAAGGCTGTTTTGTAGCCCTGCAGACACTTTTCATGAAGTCAAATCAATATTCACATGATTAGTACCAATGAAGAATGGTGCCAAAGAAGTACCTCAGCATGTTGTCAAATGAGAAGCGCATTCATGTGAATCACAGTGTGCAGGAGTTTTCTGCTGCATTCTCCTTTAATTCATGTTGACGACAAAGAAGAGTTCATTTCAGATAACTTATTGTTGTGATTGAATCGGTGTTTGTTGTTAGACTGGCTGGATGATGTGGAACTGGCTGGTGTCTGCCCTGGCAGTGGGAGCCTCAGTGGTTTTATACGACGGTTCACCATTAATGCCAACACCCAATGTGCTGTGGGACCTGACAGACCAGCTGGGGTGAGTTAGCCACGCATACTCATTTACAAACACACAACCAGGAGAGAGTGACAAAAGGAAACGAAGGGGACAGTGGTGATGTTTGTGGACTTTCAAAGGGAATCACAGCAGAAAATTGATTCCAAATTCTGCTGATTCTCTGTAGACGCAAGGGATTTTCAGAAAGGGGTGAAGCTGCTTTAAGAGGTGCACACTTTTTTTTTTTTTTTTAAGAAAATCCTTTAGAATCAGACGTAAATGGTTTCTCTACCCTGGGGGTTACAGACTTTAGGGGGAGGGAGGAGAATTATTAACAGAATTTCAGTCATTAAAAACACAAAGGGAAAATATCAAGTACAAGCAAATATCTACATATCTATATATATATATGTATCTATATCTACCGGTATATATCTTATTTCTATATATTTATTTATATCTCTATACTGTATATATATATATATATATATATATATATATATATATACAGTCTATACTGTATATTACTCTATATATCTCACTCTGTCTGTCTGTCTCTCTATATCTATATATATAT
>JARVGQ010000002.1:27835236-27857798 GCA_031762355.1 Hypsolebias martinsi | reverse complement strand
ATAATGTGCATCTAAAAATTTGAATATTCTGAAAAAGTTGAATTATTACATATATCACATATTACATTTATTCATTACACAGAGTGAAATATTTCAAGCCTTTGTTTCTTGCAATTTTGATGACTATGGCTTACAGATAATGGAAAACTATGTAGCCCATGTTTTGGAGTTAATTAGTTGATCAGGATATGACTCCATGAGTTTTCAACATTGAACAGTCTGATGACTATCCATGCTGCTGATCTCATGCTGCTGATTTATTTCATTCTGCTGTGTTCATTCATGCTCATCTGCTCACACAGACTCTGCTGTTATCTGGCGTATACAGTATTGTTTTTGTACTAATACGTGTTAAGTGTATTCTTAGTTTAGCGTTGTTCTTAGTTCATGTCTTGGGTCTCATTACTGTTTCTTTTACAATTTATACATTTGTTGGATTTAACTGGGACATTGTGTACACAATTTTGTTCCACCACATGCAAATGACACTTAAAAAAAAACTTGACCTTGAAACTCTTCACAATATTCTATTTTTTTCAGAGACTGATTTTTTTTTCAGTATTTGTAAGCCGTAATCATTAAAATTACAAGAAATGAAGGGCTGAAATGTCTCACTATGTGTAATGAATCTGTAATGTATGAGTTTCATTTTCTGAAATGAATGACAAAAAAATGAAACTTTTTCACAATATTCTATTTTTTTTAGATGCATCTGTAATATGTAATATTCTGAGTGTATAAAGTAATAGTTATCTGTAACTCCTTTAGAGTGTGTGCTTATAAATATACTAGAAACAGTTTTTTTGCAAGTAAAGTGCAAAATTATTTCACACAAATAAATAAAAAAATAAGAGAAATAGTGTTAAAGTAGATTTGGTTGCAAACAGAACCACAACTCAATCACTGAAAATATGTTTTAACTCCACATGAACAACTTCAGAGCCTCCTGGTAGACCTGAGTTAGCAGACACCTGGCTCCACAACTTGAATTCCTACAGCGCTTATCACGGGGGGACCCCTGGATCTTCCTTCCTGTGGTGGATGAGCTCGTTGGAAACATCATCTACTGACAGAAAGCTTCCTAGAGAGAGTGTGTGTTTCCTTCCCTGCTAAGGCAGCACGCTGAGATAAAGCCAAAATTCTGATGTAATACTCAAAATAGTTTCACTCGTACTAAACCTGCAATGGTATGTTTGTTGTGTTAAAACCAACTGCACATCTTAGTTGTTTTTTTGTTTTTGTTTGTTTTCCCCACCTTTTCCCTTTCTGGACAGTTATTTGGCCACAGGGAACGAACTCGCACAAAGACTTGGCAATTGTTTTTACACCGGATGCCCTTCCTGACGCAACCACAGACCACTGAGCTACCACAGCCCTCTGTGTGGAGCAGCGAGCTGCTATCTAGGGCACCCGAGGGAGCAGATGGTGGGGATGAAGTGCTTTGCTCAAAGGCCCAGAGTGGGACAAATGAGGGTGGAGGCAGGTGTGGGAGTTTCAACTTTCAGACCCACATTTTGATGTTGCTGGTTCAGGGAGTTGAATCGCCAACTTTCCGATCACAGGCTCACCTTCTCTATCCTCTGTGCTACCTCTCCCTTAGATTATTTTTATAACTGTTCTTTTTTTTAATTATTTGTGTTTTTTGTGTGTGTGTGTGTGAAAATGCATCCACACAAAACATAATTGTAATCTATAAATAATGTTTTTTAATTGATATTCAGTCAACTTGTAAACAATTTTATGTCATTAGTCTGTTTATATAGCAGACAAAGTATGAGATTTTTCTTTATTAAATATGGAATCATTGTGGAAAACATGTGGTACGTTTCAAGATCCTATTGTCAGAGTTATGTTATTCTTGAACGCTATCATGTAACAAATATACAAATTGTACACTGTCAATATGCTTAATCTTTGAATGACTCATTGAATCCATGCATTTTACTTGTCCATTCCACAGGATTTATAATAACCTGTGCACATCTAAAAATGGGGCTAAAGTAAGGAAAGTGGCTTAAAATTCAGTTATGTATACCTAATACTCCAATAATAGGGTTGTTTCTTCAAACATCAGCTGCTATGTGCAAGCTCACCATGCAAAGTGCTGAACTCAAATAATGGCACACTACAGATGGAGTGTTTTCTACATCTGATAAATAGATTCTAGCATATTGAGGGGGAAATGCTGTTTGCTTCAGAGTCCAGATACTCAGCAGAAAGTCAGCTAACAAGCATGATTCAACGTTTCTTCCCAAGATTACACTGATTCACTGCACGTCTGCAGCCCTTTTGTGAAAATGACATATCCAGAAAGAAAGAAAGAAATCTGCTGTATGTAGATCTAGAAAATAATCTGAGTGGTTTTTTTTTTAGAGATACAAAAAAGGGAACAACTGCAAATATATTTAAATGACTTTTTAATATGGTGTCAAAAATGCTAAGTTCAAAACTATTTTATGTCAGTAAACATGTTTCATGACATATGTTTGAAATATGTTTTTGAGTTTAAATCATTCTCCCAGTACCTAAAAATACATTATTAAACCTTGTTGGATATATGTTGCAGCATCGTTACTTAAAAGCATATTTAGGTTCAGAACATTTTTGGATTCTGCTTTTTATTAACCTTTATTTAACCAGGCAAATCCCACTGAGATCACGGAGCTCTTTTGTAAAGGGAGTCCTGGGCCTGAAGGCAGCCTAACATGCATGTTTTTGAAGACAACATTGGATTATTTGTTTAGAGAATTTTCCTTTGCCTTCTTCAAATGACTCATGTGTTTGTACACTCATATGATGTCCAATGATAAAAGTTGCCAGAATGAATGTTGCCTTTAGCTTTAAAAACTACTAAGCCCCAAGCAACATAAATATTGAAAGTACGACAGTGATAAAAGTTGGCTTGAATGTTGTCTGTCTTTCACTTTATTTCCCTAAAACTGTGTACAGCAAGTGATGCATAAAACACTTCACCATAAGTGATCAGCAAATCTGATATTTTATCTATGAAACTGGGTGTTTTAAAGTGTTTTTCGAATTCAGAAGTTAGAAGAAAAAAAGGAAAACTACCTCTGAGTAAAATACAGAAATCTGTCTGTCATCATTTGGATTCGACTTTGAGCTTGCCACCTTTAAAGCACTGAAAACTCCGAAAAGTATCACTTCTTTCTCTTGTTAGTTGGACACATTGAAGATTAGTGGCAGAGTCTGTGACTGTAATCCACTAAAGCCGTCACATATCATGTACCAAGACTCGTTGGGTGGCTCTGGATGAAAGATTATATTACCCATTCTGTTGTCATCCGGTGTCATCGTTTGTATTGATCCAGTGAAAGATTGGGCCCTGGGGGCAAACAGCATTGGAAAATTGCGTCTGTTTCTTGTTTTTGCCTCTCAGTTTCTTTGTATGATGTAATTGACATAGGGTGTATTGATTGGGCAATTATTGAAACGCTCGAGATAGCTCAGGTCAAAGGCGCTAGAAGAGGAACACATGGTGGTGCTTCAGGGGAAAAAAATGTTTGGTACTGATGAATGTTTTCCCCAGGATAGCAATTGAATATCTTCAACATAAATGGTTTACTGCTAACATGATAAAATTGATTCCTACTTTTCCTCATCTCAAATAGTTGTTCATTAAAGTGGCCGGCAGCAGTAGGCGTTATGTTGGTGTATCAGTATCGATTTGGACCTCAGTGTTTATAGGCTTGCTGAGCAGAGTAAAAGACCATGTAAACCAACAAAGAAAAGCTAAACTCTTTGTTAGGAGAGGGATCTGTTTAGAGCTTAATTGCTTTGTGTTTAGAGAAAATGGTTTGCTCAAATAGACCTGAAAAGTTTGCAAAGCTGTTAAGTATTCATGTGATTACCTAGAAGAAAACAGCCTGGTCCCTCGCCCCACCTTGTCACGTACAATAAGAGTGTATTTTCACCATGTGGGGATCGAATGCCTGTACTAGACTGAATTATCATCATCTCCTCAGAAGTCTTTTGTGCAGAGACTCTTCCAAATATAGTGGATGTCTTAACTTGATGGTTTAATTGCCCCTTTTGCTTTTGCAATGCTTGAAACTTAAATGGCAGTCTCAAAAAGTAGCTTCATAGTTTTTTTAATAAACTTCATGGGTCTTGAGCTCAGTGATGAACCTGACCTCATGTTTGTCTTAGTTGAAAGTTGCTCTTCAAAAGAAGTTCTGAAAATGAATCAAAGCAAATTTGTTAATTGTGTTGACAATTAAAAAAATGAGAGGAAAAAAATGTAATGAATCATGAGGATTTTTAAAATCATTTTCACATCATTTGTACTTCAGTTATTAGCGTACCAGTAGACACAGGAGTGTTTCTTATACATTTTTTACTCTTGATTTTAGAGCCTGGCTACAAAAGATGGAGCAAAGATGTTCAACATGAGCGGCATTAATATTTACAGTACTTCCTAGAGACCTTTAATGACTGTAATTAATATTGTATAAACTACCGGTCTGGAAGGGGAAAAAAAAAAATAGGTGCATCACGAGCCGACTACAGACTAATGAAACAACACTCACATCACAATGCACATATATGTGCATTATATAGTCGTTAACTATTCATTTCAGACAGAACAAAAAAAAAAAAAAAAAAACACCGATCTAAAGAACAGGCTCACTCCTATATGCTTATTTCCACACACAAACCTGCACAAAGGCAATAGGGGGCCATGCTCCAGACACCTTCTGAAGTATGATGGGGGTAAGGGAGACAGTGATGGATTACCGACACATCTGGGCTGTAATAAGTAGGTCCCTCAGTGCAGCTGCATTCAGCAGGAGGGAAAAATCCTGCATAATGGTTTCACATGGAAGGCCAGGTAGTCTGGGCTGTATAATGCCTTGTCAGCGTGTGCATCTTGTCATTACTGGATTTACTGCTCAGGGCAGAATAAAAACAGCCCTTTGTGGTGCCGGAGCAACAGTCCTCAGAGGCATTACACTTAGCAGCTGAACTGTATCAGCTGGAAACGACAGAAAACATCTGAGACTATTGTCTGCAGCAAGGTGTGGACGAAGAAATATTCATCTTGTTTATTTCTTGTTTATTTAAGGATCCTCGTTTGTCTCTACCATAGTAGAGGATGTCCACACCACAAACATCGCAATTAAATGATGCTTTTACAAACATACAAAAAAAATCCAATATGTCCCAGGAAATTAGACTCTCTCTTGTATTTTGTTGTCGTTTTAAATTATAATTTTTAAAGTTATAAAAATCACTTCGGAAAGGGGACAAGATTCAAGACTTTTAAGTCAATGAACGTTACCGGTAAACTCTTTTAGAGTGCCTGCACTTTTAAAGTTCAATAAGACCTCAACAATAAGGGCTAACTATCCACAGTAAAATGCAAAAGTTTGATTTATTTTCCAACACTATGTGAATTGCTGATAAAGATCTCACAAGGTGGAGACAACAATCAATAGGCCACAAAACACAAAGACACAAAAAATTATCACCTGCGATGATCTCAGAGCTTGTTAAGCTGAATCTGTCCTCATTATGGTGCATCTGCTGAGATACCCTCTAGTTTCATTACCTCCTTCAACCAAACACACCTGGGGGAGATATCAGCTTGATTTATCAGTTCCTCATTGTAGGATATTAATTTTTTTATTCATTATTTATTTGTTTACTTTTTATATTTACCTATTATTTATTGTTTTTGCCGCTCAACTTAAAACCAGAATTCCACAAAATGTATTCCCACAGTTATCATTTGATAACTTGAACTAGCTCTGCTCTGGTTGTTGTTTACTCTGAAAACGTTTCTATAAAAAAGAAACTGTCCAGATGGCCCGACTGAGAATTTTTGGATTTGGTACCTGGATGATTGAGCATGAACTTTGCTGTTTACTCTGAACACTACTAGACAAATAGTTGTGTGTGATGTGATGTGATGTATTTTCAGTTTACAATGCTCATTACCTATACTTATACTTTTGTGTAATGATATAAGATAATACAAGACAAGACAAGACAAGATAAGATAAGATAAGATAAGATAGAGCTTTATTGATCCCGTGGGAAATTGTTGTGCCAGAGTTTTGGTACAAAGGAAGATACACAAGGAATCACTCAAGAGATTTAAAAAAAAAAAAAAAAAACACACAAAGAATATGTTTTAAAAAACTATATATTTTCTTCTTCTTCTTCTTTTGGCTTCTCCCTTCGTCAGGGGTCGCCATAGCGAACTAAGTCGCACGAAGACTTGGTAATTGCGTTTTTTTTGTTGTTTTTTTTTTTACACCAGACGCCCTTCCTGACACAACCACAGACCACTGAGCTACCACAGCCCTCTGTGTGGAGCAGAGAGCTGCTATCTAGGGTGCCCGGGGAGCAGATGGTGGGGGTTAAGGGCCTTGCTCAAGGGCCCAGGGTGGGGCAAGCAAGGGTGGAGGCAGGTGTCGGTGCTTCACCTATCCCACCCACATTTTGATGTTGTCGGTACCGGGAGTTGAACTGGTGATCTTCCAATCACAGGCCCACCTTCTCTAACCTCTGCACCACCACTCCCATTCCCACATTCAGTGACACTGAACCTATATATTATTTAGGTTAAGTTTTTTTTGTGCTTATTTTCTTGTTAATTTGAATCACCAACTACCGTATTTTTCGCTGTATAAGTCACAGTTTTATGTATAATTTTCACGCCCTGCGACTTATAGGCCAAAGTAACATATTTATGGATTTTTTTCCCCGATATTTATAAACCAATTTTTAGCTGAGATATGACAGTTTTCATTCATTAAGATTGAAAATATTGGAACACTACCATTTTCAGCCACTAGATGGAAGCAGAGTAGTAGTAGTAGCAGCAGCAGCAGGAAGGCATGCCGTTGTATCATGTACTAGGCAAAAGTGGCTATAATGACAAATTCAAAAAAGTTCAATATAAAAACTGCTGGACTTTATTTATTATACTTTATTGTTTTTTTCTTGAACTTTTTTGAATTTACCATGTCCTAGATGAATGATAATCTTCACTAGATATTAATGACACAATTGGCTTGCCATAATCCCTCCACCTTGTTCTGCTCGCTGCTTGGAACCGTCAAAAAAGCTGCACCACCCCAGCGAAATGCAGCTAATTTGACCATTAAAGTGCATTTACTAAGCAAACGTTAGACTGAGACACACGTTCACTATGATTTTGAGGAAACAAATAATTGTTTTTAAGTGTTAATCTGTTAAATTCTAAAGTAAAGTCCTCCGGTGTGTGCCCCCACAGCTGCCATATGGCAGCCCATAGATTTTTGGCACACCGGCCCACATTTCCGGTTTCAGCCCACATTTGTAGGTTCAGCCCACATTTCGGGGTTGTCAGCAGTGATGAATAACAAACGCGACGCATCAGCGGCGACGCATAATAGATGCGACATATATGGCGAAGCGACGTATTTATGGATTTTTCCACTTTATTAGACAAATATGGATTGACGCAACTTATAGGTTGGAGCGACGTGTACGGTGGAAAATATGGTAGTCTTAGATAGAAATAGCCGAGAGAGACTATACTTTAAGCGGCACCCTTTGGAGCCACACTAAAACACTTTCATCCTATGTGGAAGCTATTCTAACTCAACCATTCTCATATTCTACCGAAAACAAAGTTGTAAAAACACTGAAGAAAGTAAAAATAGCTCAACATGTGATGTTTAAACATCTATTGCCCCCAAATCTTATGCCACTGTACATTTTTTAAGGCACTTTCACGAGACTTAGACGCCTTCTGACCAACTCCGTGTGATTTCTGAATGGACCGAGGCAGTGATGCAACTTTGCATTCTCCACAAAGATGACTGTTTTAAATGTAGTTGTTGAATCCATGTGCAGGCAGACGATGGGAGACTCCAGGTAAAAATAAGTAATCAAAGTTTATTTTTACAAGCAAAACAAAAAGATGACGGTGCAGCAGAACTTAGGAGATGAGAAGATGAACAGAACATGACGGGTTAGACAGGACAATGCACGGACAAAGGAGGAACACAGAGATGCTGACTTTAAAGAGACTGATGAGACAGAATGACAAACATCTGGGGTGATTAGAATTGGACAGGTGAGGCAGGAGCTGAACACAAGGAAGAAGACATGGGGAGTGCATGAAAACAATTAAAGAAAAAAGCAAGAACAAATTCCAGAAATCCTCACAAAAGAATCACTAAACTGCGTAAATTCACCGTGTTTTGAAAACGATACGAGGCAGACGCCCATCACACATTTAGTGTGTGGGGATCCATTTTAACTAACGCAGCCGAGTTATGCGCCACGCCGTTTTTGGTTCCACAGTGCTTGCTTCATTTCTGAAAGCTCATGTCTGTGTGGGATGTAGCCGGCTACATCTGGGGTTTTTAATGGTTAAAGGCAGAAAAAGACAGTCTAATGTGTGCAGCTTTGTGGAACTGTTGCACAAATTAGTTCAGATAATCTTGTTTGAATAAAAACGTTTTCATACTGCAGCACAGAGCAAAGTATTTTATTAATTTATTTTAGATATTCTATGCTCAGGATTTTGTTTGAAGTGTGACTATTGCTGAGTTTAAATTCACTTTACAGCCATCTGAAACAGATACAAGTCAAAATGCAAGGTCCCTAGTAATTCCCACTTGGGTGAACGCTTTTTAAAAATAAAACTTTATACAGGTGTCACTTTTGCACCATAGAAAAACTCAGGCAGAAATAATATGGTATTTCTGACAAGTGCCTCAGGCAGCACAGAAAGGCGGCTGCTGCTATCAATACTTGCACTTCCAAATATCCACAGAATTATATGGAAATGTCTAAAGGAAAAGTGACAGTGATGAAATGGTTTGTACAAAATACTTGCTTAGCTTAGCTTTTTCTACCTGGATTATTGAGCATGCATCAGGGTAAAATACTTGCAGGTACTACTGTGAAACTTTCTAGATTGGAATGGTTTTAAAATGGCAACAATCCTTTTTAGGCCTGTTTGCACGACAATGGTCCAATGAAAACTGATGTTTTCCCCCATTTCCATTAACACATTTACATGAAAACATTCTAATTACAATCTGTTACACAGCAACGGTAGATGTGGAAAAGGTGTAATTCCCTCGCCACGCCACTAGTTGGTGCTATGTTCGTTGAAACTTGAAACTGTGCGCATGCGTAAAAAAATGTTCAAACTGAAAGCCGCTACAACGGTTGAGATGGCAGAGAATAAAATATTTCTATGGACAGACGACGAGATTCAACTGTAGCTTAGGGTGACTGAATTATAAAGCCGTTACATTTGTTAAGTAACAAACTGGAGATGTATGAGATCCATCTTCCATGATTTAAGTAAAGAGGTAGAAAATGAGCACCGTGGTGGAGAGCCGTATTTAGATTTTTGAGTCAAAAGCAGAAACAATACTCTGGTATCTGCCATTGTCAAGTTTCTTCTTCTGTTGATTGTATGAAGCCGTTATATTTTGCGTCATACTGTACGAGTCAGAGATTCCCTGACAGAAAATATCTAATTTTTCTGTTTACACGACAACGGACACCAGGCCGTTTCTTAACCAATGCACTCTGGAACCTGTTCTCAAATTGTGCCGTTGTCAGAGAAAACATTAGTTATTTTCGTGTAAACGAACAGAACAAACACAACAAAACTCTTCCATTTTCACCAGAAATCATTTTCGTGTAAACAGAGCCTTGGTCTTGGCCCACCTTGGATTGTCATTCCAGTCAGAATTCAACTTTATTTCTCCAAACTGAAGTTGTTTAAAACTGCATGTACAACAGGTAAGATATTAATTGTTCACAAACTTTGTTACCAATCAACTGCATGCTTCTATATTTTTCCTCCTGCTGTAAAACGTTGGAGTAGAGACGTCAAACGACACAGGATTCTGGAGGTAATCCACACACAGCATTCTGCAGGCTCAAAGTATGCGCTGGCCATTCTGAGTTTTAAAAATACAGACAGCCATAGGCTTAAGGACAACTGTCAATGGTCCTCTGGGGAGGAAGAGGGAAATTAAAAAAAGTCAACCTTAAATCTATTTTTGCACCAATCGGGCCACAGGCCTAAATTACAGTAATCCAAGGCCAATGTCTGAATTTATAATTGAGGGTGAAACGGTCAGAAAACAAAAACTGCATCCACAGCTGGCACCACCTTCACGCGTCCGTGCCAGGCAACACAAGGCAAACACATTTACTGAGGCCGGCTCAAACGAAGTATTGTTCCCTCGCTCGGCTTTGAGAGGAGGCACACGAAAATGCTAAACTAACAGTTGGACATTCCAAACATATTTAATGGAATTGCATACTCTTTATTTGTTGCTGTAACCTTGTGCCCTGAGCTGAATGAATGGGCCTATTGGTGGAGGCGGGTGTTGCTTTGCAACGTGAGGGGGGTTGGGGGTGGGTGACGCTGGCAGGAGCAGCCCTCCCTCAGCACAAGTCAAGATTAGCTACCTCACTTTATTTACCAAGGCAGAATGTAGGGCACAACTTTTAGAACACCTCCACTTATTTCTACCAGCTTCGCATTCTCCTCGTGCGGTTAAACCCCAAAATGAAACACAGTCCAGCTTTTACCAAACTGAGCGCAGCCCTCTGTTAGTCAAATAACCAGCAGAACCGTGAAGTAAAACTGATCACATACGAAGGTTTACCCTCATCCGTTAGCCTTTGAGATGTTAGTCAAACACACACCACCACTGCCACTACAGCAGCTTGCCAAGCAGAAACAGATAAATACTGAGTTTCTGTTGACGTGTAAGGGGGACGGACGGGAGGGGGGGTTGTCCTCAGGCCTCTCCGAGGACTGCTTTAGATTAGTATGGCTTTCACTCTGCACGTAGGGGTCACATTACTTCACCACGAGGACCTGCGTTGGCTGTTCAGTCTGCAAATGTTCTCTCAAAACAAATCAGTGTTGGGGAAAAAAAAGTTCACCCGGGCCAAATGGACTCTCCCCTCATCGTGTCAGTGACAGCAAACAACATAAACAGGCTATGAATTGGGCGGGGCTTGCTAAAAACCATTTTCAATTCTAAAATCAAGTCTTTGCAGCTGAAAGCAGCAGAAACAAAACGTTTTAATACTTTGTATGTTAATTTACTGGTGAAAATGCATTACTGCAAACAGAGTTAAAAAAATAAAAAAACATGATACTCGTAAACTGTTGGGTCACAAGAAGTCAACTGAGGTCCTCCGTCCTCAAACTCAAGCCAAAGCAGCCGGTTTGTGACGCAGTCTAACAATGCTGAGAAAGGGAAAATAAAAAATGGCCTTATCACTCTTATCAATGGCTCTTTTTTTTTCTGTGTATGCGTTATGTAAGGGAAAAGGAAGTTAGCCTCCTAGGACAGGAACGGCTGCTTGAGAGGAGGATTGTGGGTCCAAGGCGAACACCACAGCAGAGAGAACACAGCACAAGACCCTTCAGGATGTACAGTTACAACCCTCTGACCCTGCTTTAAAATGGACTCAGCAAACTGGACATGACAAACGGGTGAGGAGAGCCCCATCGAGTCCCCTGAGATGCTGGGCTTCTCTTTAACATTCCCCACTCTGGGAGGGGAAATTCACCGCCTTGCACCGCTACAACACCCAGGCCGCCTTTTAAAACAGGATGTTTGTCTGAGGCCTCCTTCCCCTCAAATAAACAATCCGCAAAACCTGATTTCGGGAGGCAGAGTGGAAGCACTCGAGTCACATTATTTCCACATCCCGTATCCTGGAGCATTCGGGCTCCTGAGGGAGTGTGGGCGGCCAGGCGCTGGGAAGACTCAGGGCTGCGGTAGAAACCCGAGGCCCTGTGCCAGGTTTCAGGGGGAGATGAGTTTGTTCTGCATCACTCAGGGGTCTGTAGGATGAAGGAAGGGGTTCAAGGCTCCAACAGAGAGGGGGTTAAGGCTAAGACCATGGTCTAAGAACCACACCGTCCAAATCCTGCTAGATGTATGGATGGCAGAATTGTGTGTAACATTTTATATTTATTCATACTATTCAGAAAAAAATATGCCAGATAATAGCAGAGAACAAAAGAAACTGAAAAACATTGAAGTCACCACAGTGAAATACGAAAGTTATCAACTATGAAAATAATTAAACAAGTACACAAACTGTTTTAACAACGCTTTAAGGTGCAATCTATATCCAACCCACACACCAGACAGTTAGCGTGTGTATACCAGCTCTGCTTTTCAGTTAGACAACGTGCTGCCAAATCTGTATTTATGAGTCACATCTAATCTGCTTGAATCAAGAAAAGCATGTGCATGCCTTGATTGGCCTTTTTAATTATTCCATGCATTTCCGCTGTCTCTGACGCCAACGGAGGGAATGGTTTGATGCGCAGTGATTGCCTCTTCCTGACACAGACAGCCAAGTCTGATTAGTATTGACTGCACAGCTTAATTTGTTTAGCTCCAGCATGTAAATGTATGCATTTTGATTCATATGAAGACACCGAGGAAGACAAATAGTTCTGAAGAAGTATAAACAAAAGCATTAAAGATGCCCGTTCAGTCTCAGCTCCTGTGCAAAGAACACTACGTTTTTTTCTGAGGCTTGCCAGATCTAACACCAACTGGCTGGTTGTGTCTGGAGGAATCAGTCGATACCTGAGTGGACTCGACAAAGTGACTTTCTGCAGACGATTCACCGCCACAGTCAGACAGACAGACAGAAAAAAAAGGCTGCATAAAATTTCCGTGTGAAGACGCTAACTATCTGCATGCCCCTTCTTCACTTAGGTAAGCAATTCGTTCTCTGCATTATTTATGCCAAGAAACTTTAAATCTTTCCGCTTCTCCTCTACAACTTCCCATTGTTCCCAAGAAGAGGGAGATGGAAAGGAAAATCAGGACACCGAGACACATCGTCCTGCAGGTTCTCTGGTCACATGACCCAGCATGACCTGCACCGCAGCTTTATATTTATATTAGCTTAATATTTTATTATTTTTTTCTTTTGTGATTAAGTGTTTCCAGGTAATGGCTTTTTTGCCTTTGTCTTTTTAACTGCAAGGTTTTAATCTTTCCCCATTCATCCATTTTAACTACTGGTATGAAATGACACTAAAACTAAATTAAAAATACGAGTTGCTATGGAAACCTGAATGTCCAAGAAGGGAGTGAGTACCGTACTTGCCGACGTACACGTTGCACCGCCGTATGAGTCGCATCAGTTATGCATCACCGCTGACCACCTGGAAACGTGGGCCGGTATTGTGCCAAAAATTGATTGGCTGCCAAATGGTGGCTGCGGGAGCATGCACAGGAGGACTTTAACAAGATTAACACTTAAAACAATTATTTGTTTGCTCAACATTATAGCAAAGATGTGTCTCAGTTGAACTTTTCCTTAATAAATGCACTTTAATGTTCAAATCAGCTGCATTTCGCCTGAGTGGCACAGTGAAATGCAGCTGATTTGACATTTGCTCCAGGAGCTCTGGAGCAAGATGAAGGTGGCTTGGTATGGCAAGTTAAGTGTCTCATTAATAGTCACTTTTACCCATTAGCGAAACGGTTGGTTTGCCAAATAAGTTGAGGGCCCTCTAGTGGCTGAAAATGGTAGTGTTCAATATTTTCCCTGTCAGAATGAATGAAATAGTCAGATCTGAGCCAAAAATTGAGTTATAAATTATGGGAAAAATAAACGTATGTTAGTCGCTTTGGTGTATAAGTTACAGGACTTGCTATTTTATGCAAAAAAAAAGTGCGGCTTATACAGTGAAAAATACGGTACAGATTAAAAAAAAGTACATTTACAGGAGCAGCCACAAATATTGAAATATCACTGGAGACTGTGATGTGGGGGTCATAACTGAATATAACAGTGATATAAGCTTTGTAGCATCATGTCATACTGTTCCGATGTGTTCTGCCTTTTAGGCTGTCGAATTCCAGAGTCGACCGAGGACACAACTTCCAGAGAAATACTGAACGGATGGGTTGTGTCCGCGGTCAACTCTGGAATTCGACAGCCTAAAGGGCAAAACACATCGCAGAACATCCCTCTGTCATACATTAATGCACTTTACAGTAACCATGCCCTTAAAGATGAGCAATTATTGGGTCATACTGTAGTTATTAATTAGTTAAAAACCCAAAATAAACAAATAATAGGCAGTTACATTAGATAAAAAGGACAACAGTGACTCGTTTCTTGTCAAACAGAGAGACACGTTTATCTGTACTCTTTATTCTTATCTAGATTTTTCATAATTTACATTTTAGATCTCAGACAGTTGTCAGTGTTGCATGCATATATGTAAGCATAATGATCATTTATGTTTAAAAGAATGAATGAATAAATAAATAGCATTTCGTCTCACCAAATAGTAAGCCTGCTTCAATGTAATAAACCTGCTTCATAAATCCTTAATAATAATTTATAAAGTGTTTACAAACAAAACATTTAGAAAGAACTGAAATTTTTTTTTACAAATCTAGACGTATTATAAAGTGGTACCACATAAATGCTGGTAATCCTGATGTTCGTGCACAAAGTTTCAACTACCTGTACTCTAGAAAAATATCCCACTTGAAATGTTACAAAGGAACACAAAAACATCTTGCCTTGCCTCTTAACTTTCATAGCAACAGCTGGTCAGCAGCAGTGACAAACATAAAGAGCCCCCGATGTCAGAGACAATGTGACAGACATAAAGTCGATGTGAATAAACACCCCCTCAGACAGTCATTCAGGAAGCAATGAGACCTGTTTCAAAGGGCTTCATTCTCGTGCCGCCACCACAAGGCCCCAGCTGTGAGGAAAGAGGGAGTGCAGGAGGGCAGCACCAGCAAAAACCACATTCCCTCACACACCGGAGCATATTATATCTGGGGTCCAGAGGTGAAACAGGGCCCACTTTTCACAGACAACCCAGTGGTGCTAACACTGTAATGCATCCAGGTTTAAATAAAGCATTGGGTATGGTCCAAATATGTGTGAGCCCCTACAGGATCGGTATGAATATTACACAAGACATAAATAGTGTAGCGTTCACACGGGGAAGCATCTCAGCAATGCATGAATAGGAGCGTTTTAGCTTGTTGAACAACTGCATACAGATAAATATATATAAATGCAATTAGACCAGTTGACTTCATGACAGATTTCTGTGGCAAATGACATATTAGCCAATTCCACTGAATGCACTCTGAAAAGTGGCAGAGCAAGCTTATCCAGCTCACCAACCAGTTCTGATGGGTTTCTCTGCTTTTGTACGATAAAGAAGAATGCTCACTGGGTATTTCTGTATCTCCAGGCTGCAAACTGTAGCTAATGATTTGAACATACCCCACCCAGCTAATGTCCCTCAGACTTGATTTTAAGAGGTTTACTGATTTGTGGATGTAGGTGGAGTCTGGATCTTGTACAACTTTGGTTGCACGCATACACTTTCTACTAAAAGGAAAGGTATTGACAGGGGAAGTCATCTTTAGGCTGTTTAGCACAACGTGCGCTACAGACCTAAACATTAAAGCAATTTTAGGAGCTATGTACAACAGGTAAGATAATAATTGTTCATAACCTTTCTAGAGAACTCTACTTCCAAACGTTTGAACTGTGGTGCTGGATTTATTTTCATGCTTCTAGTGTAATAAAATGCCCTTTGAAACAGTAAAGTACAGAAAAATTCTGACACTTTGTTTTGCCAAACATCGCAAAGAGCGTTCACACAGTCCAAGTCAAACATCGGAGACACACTGGCGACAGAAATGAGGTCACAGAAATCACCCCGCAGAGAACTGGTCATTCTTTTTTTTCCTCATGGCCATATGACTGAGCTTGTCATGGCCTGGCTTGTACAAATAGCAATACAGTTGGAAGAAACCAAAGCCTAGCACGTCTAGATCCTCCCTCACCAAAACCTCTGAGGAATTGCGGTGCGCGCTCTGACAAGCCCCTCATTTGTTGACTCAGGGAGTGTCGCCCGTCCGTGCTAAGGTGGTGACAGTCTGTGTGAGCTGGGCTGGAGAGGTGGAGAGGGGTGCGCTTTCGCTGACTGAATACTTCTCAGCAGGGTAGCCATGTCAACGTTTCAGTGCCCAGGCCCATGAGCTGTGGCAGAGCCTCTAATGGGCAACGCTGGTCCCAGCAGGCTCCAACGTAAGTGCTCTGGCTCTCACTCCACATGATACTGTGCGTGCTTGCAGTGACCCCATGAGGGACGGGGAGGGGAGAAATGCCCACCCTATGCCACAAGAAAGGAGTGTTTCACTTCAAATTTAGAGGAAAAGAGTGTTTCCACTCACCTCTTTTGGTGTGACCACATTCACTTCTAACCCCTCCCTGCAGCCCACTTTGAGGCAAGCTAGTTAAGAATCGTGCACACACACACACACACACACACACATGTGGAATCGATGTGTGCGTCTGTTTTTGAGCGGTCTTGGTTCTTATTACGGTTTGATCCCACTCAACTATTTCTGAAAGGAAAACAGAAAAGGGGAGGCCGGCACTGCAGCGCACACGCCCCTTTAAACCTCTGCACGGCTCACAATGAAACCTTTATCTTTAAACCTCAAAGGGTTTCTAATGGTATTTATCATGACAGAATAAAGCACGGCATAATAAACACAACTATGTAGCATCCATGAGGTGAACGGAACTGGCGTGCTGCTAAAGTACACACTCATCCATTTTTCCTGCTTTGCTTTGACCATTTTGAAGCGACAAAACAGGGAATATGGTGTCCCGTGAATGAAAACCTAGAATTACAGCTATATTTTTAAACCAGGGAAAGTTTAAACTTGGATCGCTGTACCAATGCACGCAAGACACTTTCATACAAGGGAAAAAACTTTTGTTATTTAGCTATGAACTTGGTAAAATATGTAGACGAAAAGAAAAGTGTGTAATCAATTTACAATTTTTTCTAAGAGCATCTGAATCTTGGTATTTGACACAAACCAACGAATCAATAAACAATAATAACCTGTGCTTACTTCAAGAAACCAGTCATGACCATCATGGTTCTTTAAAACAACTGTCATCACCCCACAATGTTTAAATGTCTCCACTTGACGTGCTTTTTTGACTAACGACTTTGATATTTACTCTGGGTTGATAACCTTCCAGTAATCATTAATCTCTCTCATCAGTTCAACAACATTTTGGGAGACCTCATGTGGAGGCCAGCAGCAGTTGTAAAAACACACCCACCTGAGAACTCCCCCGGTGTGACGTTTGGTGAGCTGGCCGCCTCGCTTTCAGTGTATGACAAAGTGGAGTCCGATAGATCTGCAGGCAACGGGACAATTTAAAAAAATAGCTTTTCATTGCCTGACAGTGACACAGATTTAGTACCTTCACTCATCATCATCTTGAGAAACGTTAAAGGTAACATCTGTGCACTTTTCATTCCTATAACTGGATTTTGTTCTTAATTTAAAACAATAAACCCTGCCAAAAGCTTCATCCCACAATAACCTCATAACCTCACTGGCAGACTTTAGGTGTCGACGTCTCCTCAAACACAGCGAGAAACTCCAACTGTACTTGAGCCCAGAGCTCTGTCTCTTTTAGTTTGACCCCTGTAGCTTCCTGCTACACAGAGTTGCCACCAAACGCCTTCAACTCTTTTATTCTGTTACAGATTCTAGCAGATAAATTAAAGCTTTTGATTAAAAAATGGTCAAGTACGTTTCATTGCAGCTCACATGAGTTACTTTGACTCCATGTTGAGCTTATTTCCAAAGAATACAACATTTTTTTTGACGCGCCAGAAGCTATGTTAGGTAACGTATATACCGGTAATATCATAGATTGGCAGAGATTTTCAAGTACTGTAGTCCAAGTCTACCAACGTTCATGCTCAATAATCCAGGTAAAAAAAAATCAGAGAAAATTCAGTCAGGTTCTCTGGATGGTTTTTTTTTTGTTGAGATATTTCATCCTTCATCCAAAGGACTTCATCAGTCTGAGGAGACACAAACAAACTCAGTCCCACAAGCAGCACATTCACATAGTCCTGAAAATGAGTTCTCGTGGCTCAATGAGACTACCTGGATAAATAAAGGGTAAACGAAAAAAAAAAAAAATAGTGGACCAAGCAGTTTGCTAGTGATAAGATGGTTTCTGGGGCCTGCCCTCTCCCCAGTCAAGGCTATGTTCGTGGTTCCTCTGACTGATGAAATCCTTTGGATGAAGGACAAAACGTCTCAACCAAAAGAAACCATCTAGGTGACCTGACTTAACTTTGTTGTATTCTAAGTCTAGTTAAAATACGCAAATTTGAGGAATCAATTAAACCATCAGGACCGTCCTCATTTATTTTTACACCAGTACCTGCTTTTCCAGTTGGTGTGCTTTTATGACACACATTTCCACCCCCTCACAAAATGAAATAAATAAAAGAGAAGCAACTCAAAGCTTCCCAGCATCTTTCTGCCACTGCAGCTTATTTTGAAAGAATTATAACGTGGTAACTATGCTCATGGGTTAGCTCAGCTTTATTGCCAGAATACATGTATCCCCCTCCCTGTTGTTCTACTGGACCAATGCAAATGAAAGTATCGATATAAACTGCAGCTAGCAGAATTAGCAACAGCAAACATCTCTATACCCAAAGCCTTAGTTTTATTAGAAGGGTTTTCAGATGCAGGACTTCAGGGGAGGAAACTAATTAAACACAAGTCCATCTATATGCACACGGTCAATTTCAAAGCAAAATGCGTAAAACAGGCAAAGGTCCTGAATAATGACGCGGCAGCTGAGATTAGCGCTCATTAAAACAGCGTTCTCTGCTTTTAAAGTTGTTGGAACAGTGGCTATATCATAATGACCTAATAAACATATTTTTATAGCCTCACAAGCTCTGGACTTCTTATTTTATTCTTTCTATGGAAAGGCTTTCACTTAACCAATACCTGGTTTTCATTCTGACACAAGTTTTCCAACAAAAACTCTTGATGAGATGCAAGTCCAGGTGTGAGGCGGCTTCTTCAAGTGTCAACAGGACAAATTTTAGCTTTGGCTGACTTAAACATATTCTTAGGATCATTTTCTTCCAGGAAAGTATAGTGATTACCAGGCTTTAATTTATGCATGCTACATTCTTAAAGCAGCAAAAATTGCCCCCACACTGAGATGGACCCACCTCTATGTTGGACTGTGTCTGATGGTGATTTTCTTGTTGAGTAGGTGTTGCTCTGTTACACCAGACATGCTTAACGGGTCTAAACAGTTCCAGTTTAGTCTCAACACTCCATCAAAAACAAACTCTTAGATCTTCAGGAGGGTGTCTCAATATATTTTTGCTCATTCAAGTCAATTAAGAAGTTATTTCTTTTAGTCTGGACTGAAGACAGGAAAGGTTTCTGCTCTTAAAGTCCTGTGACTTTATCTTTCGCTATTTGTTTTTGTTTAGCTGTCGTCGTCTTTTTGGCTTTTCCACTAATGTTTTTTTTTTTTCTATAATTTTTTGGCATCAGACAACAGTTTCACCTATGTTTGCTTTCAAAGCTGCTATAAAGCTCACCAGTCACTGCATCTGAACTTGGTCAGTAAAACCCACAGCATTATTACATGCGTGTGCACAGCTATTAAAACAAAGCAAAAAAAAAAAAATAAAAAAATCTAAAGCCGTTTACAGAATTTACATGACTTTGAATCTTATTATTTACTGTAACAAATAAAATTATGTATCACCAGAGGAGACCAAGCATTAAATCAAAACAACTAAGATCAATAGCTAACTGAGGACCACACAGGAAATAGTTTTAGCTGCTGCAGAGACAGTTTGTGTATTAGTCTCTTACCCAGTGGCTTGTGTTCTTCATTTGGGGAAAGCCTTGAATACGGAGGTGGAGGTGACTCTGTAACACAAAACAGTAACATCAGTAACCAAACGAAAGGGAGGAGAGACGGTAAACCTGAGGATCGGCTACACTTTCTGTACACATTATTTTCTTAGCTAAGGAGAGCATGTGTACTGGTAAATTATATTTTAAATAGTGTACTGATAATGGTACTGGTATCAGGCCTGATACCAGCCTCAAGTATGCGTACTTATACTCATAAAAACACACCAACACTTCAAAACAATACCACTTTTATGCTTGGTGATGTCATTTTCTCTTCCACTTTGCAAGTAACAGGATAAAAAAAAACATCCATAGTTTAGAGACACTTTAAGGTAAACACAGGTGGTGTTAAGGTAACAGACTGTTTGTGGCTTTCTTAGTAAAATAAATGTTTTCTTAAGTCATTGTACTAATTTGTTAATTACACCAAAGTCCATGCTCAATAATCCAGTTATAAAATCCAACAATGTTCAGTCAGGTCATCTGGACAGTTTCTTTTTTTTGTGCTGAGACATTTCACCCTCCATCCAGAAGGCTTCATCAGTGGATTATTGAGCATGGACTTTGGTGTTTTGAACCAGTTTGACATGACTGTTGACGAGGGAAGGGGCGTGCCCCAGAGACCATCTTAGCACCAACATACCGTAACTGCTTTTCCCACTTTGGAGTAAGCAGTTGGAGGAGAATCACTTTTGTTTGGCGTTTCCTCAGACTGATGAAGCCCTTCGGATGGAGGGCGAAACATCCCAGCACAAAAAAGGAAACTGTCCAGATGACCTGACTGAAAATTGTTGGAACTCATTAACTACTCAGTATCTGTGCTCAGCATTGTCTAGTACTCAAACTGAAGTACAGTACTTGTACTTGTACTCGATCTGAAAAAACTAGTAGACACCCTTAATTTAAAACAAGCCATTTTAGGAAGGCGAAACTCTAACCCTAAAACTGGACTCATCCTCCACGGACACTAAAAAAAATCTGTTCTTGCTCATGTGAGAAAACTTGTGTCATTATGTACTCACATGAGCTCCAAGTGCTCATTCTTGGTACAAGATCCAGGCAGAATATTTTGTAAGAACTCTGTTGTAGGTGTTTTTATGCTGAAAATTTGGTGAACTACAACATCGTCCTTACACGTCAACTGCTCCACTAAGAAGCTGCTGTCCGAGGCTGTTAGAAAATGCTGCCATTTATATGACTGTTCCAGTAAAACTTATCAAATAGCAATAAAAATAATAATAAAAAAAAAGAGCTTGTGGAAGGAGATAGTACATTTATTGTGCTCGGAGAAGATAATGTAGAGATACTGCTCTCAGTGCCTGTGGTAGTTGGGAGGAAGAACACCATGACCAGGCAGCGTAGGGACACATTCCCCATGTTAGCTCGTTATTCTGCACCGTCAGTCGGAAAAGGTGGAGGTCTCTTTGTGACAAATATGAAAATGCTAAATGGTGTGTACTGTCTTACTCTGCATAGTAAAAATGTCTGGTAAGCGGTAACGTAGATAAATGTCTGTACACGGAACGCCAAAGAAACAACAAAGTGAGCTAAGATGAGTTTGATGTGAGTGGAGATGGGCAACAACAAAATAATGTGAGCATCCAAAAATATAGATTTGCAAGCTGTGCAAACAACAATAACCTGCAATTTTCAATAACTGGATGCTCAGTACAGTACATGACTCACTGGTTGCTCAGATGTAAACACTAAGAACCGAGTGACACTGCAAGAATAAAAAAAGCCTGTTTTCTCATAATGTTGAGTAGCTAAGAGCAGCTAAAGTCCACTGAGATACGACCTTAACCATTACTGTTTTGCTAATAATTTAAGTGACTTCATTTGTCAATATGTTTTTATTTACCACATTTAGCAATAAATGCTTAACTGAAACTTATTTTTAACAACACTTAAAAAAAACTTTAACGGCTGCAAATAATATAAAGAAAGGCATTCTTACTTTAAAAAAAAAAAACTAGATTGTGGGCTACAGAAAGCTTTTTCTAGCAGCTGCTGTATTTTAATTTTCCTACTGATTAAGTATGTGCATGCGGGGTCGACTGCTAATTGTCAAAAAAAAAAAATGGTCATGAATACATCTATCTCTAGTTCAGATGTTTTGAAGTGGGGTTTTATGGAAATGTTACAAACAATTAATAACTTACCTGATGTATAGATAGCTTTTTGAATGACTTCATTTAGAAGAAACAGCTTTCTTCTGATAGTAGTGACGAGTTAACAGCCAGTTTGAGCAGGTCCAAGACCTAAGTGGATCGCTGCCATTACTCTACTCTCAAACATTTTATAGCGGTTCACAAAAATACTGCTGTATAAACCTTTACACTCCCACCAATCGCACATTACAAGATTTTTTCCAGTAGAAATTTTACGATATTTTGCTGGAAGTGTCCAAGGCTGCACAGGAAGTGCTACAGCTACGGTAGTTGCTTCTACTGCTGTGTGTGTTTGCAAATAACCACAGTATTCTATGTCTGTATGCATGTAATGTGAAACTGACAGGGGTGTAAAGGTTTATAAGTACCACACCAAACACTTTGAACATTGGAGACTGAAGTTTTAAGACAGCAGAAACACAATTTGTTGTTGGCCCTGCTCGAACTAGCCATTATCTCTAGGGATGCACGATATTATCAGCATGGTATCGGTATGGGCCGATATTAGCAACAAAGTTAAATATCGGCCATCGGCCATTCCATCAAAATAACACACCAATATAAAAGGTGCTGTTTATTG